>JAOEHX010046495.1:0-34205 GCA_025448015.1 Bolborhynchus lineola | reverse complement strand
CAGCGGCGCTGGGCGGTGCCGCCTGAGGCGGACGCGGCCACCGGGGGGGGCCCGGCCGAGCCCGAGGGTCAAAAGTTCTGAGGCGTTTGATGAGGCTGCAACCGGGTCTGGGAAAAGTAGCTCCGAAAGAGGAGAGCACAGCCGAGCACTGCCTGTTAACGTGTTAAGGAGGTCTGATCTCTCGAATTACTCTTATGTAGCAAAATGTATAAATAGGGAGAGAAACATACATAAACCACTTGTATGACTATAGTCATGGGCTCACAGAATGGTTTGAGTTGGAAGGGACCTTGAAAACTCATCTAGTTCCAGTCCCCAGTCCTATCACTACAGGTCCAGGTAAGCAGTGCCTAAGTTTCTTGTAGACCCAATAGGTCCATGTCCTTATGCTGGGGGCCCCAGAGCTGGATGTGGGACTGCAGAGGAGGTGTCACAAGTGTGAAGTAGAGGGGGTGAATCCCCTGCTAGTCATGTGCCTTGAAAGTCGCTCATTTTCACATCTAAAAGCTGAGGTCCATGTCTGCAGAATGTGGAGCTGCAGTGAGGCCATGATAATTGTAATGCTTTGCTTCTCATACAGATATTAATGGAACTGTTGAAATTCTAAGGCAAGCAGTTACATGGCTCAAGCTTTTGCCAAGCTTACCTGTCACCAGAAAGAGCATTGCCTTTTTATTCTATACTTCCTACTACGTGGGGTTGAACAGGAAGGTCCTCATTCTGAGTAAAAACTGACTCAGGATCAACAATCATTTAATCCAAGTTAATAGCTAATTGTGGCCAAAGGTCTACAGGTATAAAACAACCTCAGATACAGTGGGAGGATGTGGGAGTTCAGACACTGGATTTGCGTTTTGAACATGTTTTGTGTTACAATCAGGATATCTTAGCGCTTGGTATGGATGCAGCAAGAACCCAAATCAGTCCTGGAGAACACTTGTTAGCAGGCCGAGAGGCAGAGGGAAGAGGTCCAGCAGCTCACACAACACAACCAGGCTGACATTCCTCTACTAATTGTAAGCAATATGATGGATTCTTTACATATAACATTTATTTTTCCATAGTTATATATTGATCTGTAATTTGGCATCAACAAATTAAAGGGACATTCCCATAGCATTGCCTGTTTGAAAAGCTTATAAAAGAAAATTAACTACAAATTTTGAAATGGAACAAGCTCCTGCAGCACCAAACGTTTTCACTTCCAGGAAAGCAATTTAGTTTTTAACCTATGCTAAATTCAAACAATTTTAGCTGAAAACCTTTAAATTTTAAGCATAGAATCGGTTATTTTGGCAGAACTGGTGGGTCTGTTTTCTGCAGTGAATCATCCCCAGGAAACGCAATGGACCTATGTCAGTATAAGAACCTAAAACTGATATGAATAAATCCTTTGGTTTGTGTTTTTCAACACTTCTGCTAGTTTATTCAAGTTCTGTCTGAAATTGCTACACTTACGAGAATTAGAAGCACTCTGAAGAAGACCCTGCAAGAACTTGCAAGCACACATTGCATAAATGTACTGAAAAATACTCCAGTCACATGTACTGAGGCACCACATTGGTTCCACAAGAACAACTATGCCAAGTGGTAGTTATTGAGAGCAGCCCTGTGGAGAAGAACTTGGGGGTGTTTATTGATGAGAAGTTCAACATGTGCCGGCAGCATGCACTTGTAGCCCAGAAAGCCAACAGTATACTGGGTTGCATCAAAAGAATTAGGTGCAGCAGGCCAAGGGGAGGATTTTCCCCCTCTACTCCACTCTCATGAGACTATTCCTGGAATTCTGTCTACAGCTCTGAGGCACCCAACGCAAGAGTGATGTGGAGCTGTTGGAGTGAGTCCAGAGGAGGCCGCGGAGATGCTCAGAGGGCTGGAGCACCTCTGCTCTGGAGACAGGCTGAGAGAGCTGGGCTTGTTCGGCCTGGAGAAGAGAAGGCTCTGGGGACACTTTAGAGCAGCTTTCAGTGCCCAAAGAGGCCAACAAGAAAGCTGGAGAGAGGCATGTAGTGACAGGACAAGGGGGAGTGGCTTTAAACAGAGGGGAGATTTAGATGAGATGTAAAGAAGTTCTTCATTGTGAGTGTGGGGAGGTGCTGGCACAGGTTGCCCAGAAAAGCTGTGGCTGCCTCATCCCTGGCAGTGTTCAAGGCCATGTTGGACAGGGCTTGGAGCAACCTGGTCTAATGGAAGGTGTCCCTGCCTATGGCAGGGGGTTGGAACTGGATGAGCTTTAAGGTCCTTTCCAAACTAAACCATCCTATGTTCCTAAGTCACAGTAACATTTTGTTGCACAACACCCTAAATGCAAAACTGAATTTAACAGCACCAAGTATTTATCAGAATAAGCGGGAGGACTCAGAGAGCACCTCCACAAGGCAGCAGAGATCTGCTGACTTCGTCACACACCTGCAGTTGGGGAAACTTCCCCTCAGTGTTCAAAGTGACGCTGAACATGGCCAACATGTGTCTTCAGCCGTACCAGCCTCCAAATCACTGCTGCCAGGCAACGCCGCAACCTCCAGCTCACCTCCTGCATTTCACGTAGCGAAATACATTTTTCTAACCCAAAAGTGCTGAGATACCAGAGAAAAGGGCTCCTGAGAAAGGTGAAACACATTAACACGCACAAGCATCTGCTTTTTCACCACTTGAATCCTTGAGAGCTTACTGCACTCCACATGAGAAGCACAACTAACCTGAGCCTTGATCATGTTAATGCTGTCTTTTAAAGGTGCGCCCTGGAAAGAGACAAAGGAATTGTAGTATTTCTAATCTGGATGGGTCTGAGAGCACCAATATGTAGCAGTATGTACTGGCTATCAAGTGGGGATCTACCTCACAGGGTGTTTCAAGGCCTCCAACCATTCCTAAAGGCAACAAGGACATGGCTGCCACTGCAGGGTGTATTTGCTATTTGTATCCAACATCAGCTTGGATATGCAGCCACAGTTATGTGTGTAGAGAGGAGAAGCAGCTTTCCCAAAATCAAGCAGCTCATCAGAGGCAGTCTCATTCTCCATGCAGACCTACTGGACTTCTGCTAGCTATTTTTTAATAACTCACTTTTTCTCCTCTGCAGGGAACTGCTCTCTATCAGATCTGGCATAGGGCCACAGTACTTTAGACTCCAGAATGAAAATCCTGGTTTAATTTAATGCATGCTAATGGTACTCTTCCATGAATTACAACTGTATAGATGCTGTCGGGTCCCTAAAATAGCAACACTGTGGGTACACGTGAGAGACAGAATATTTACTATCACACTTCAGTTTTGAGCTGTCTCTGCAGAAAACAGTGATTATGGAAACTTGTGGACACTATTGCCAATACTAAAAAGGTTTTAAAATAACTGTGTTTGAATTCACTGTGCAAAGGTATTTATAGTAAATATGTAAATATGTTTAACTACAGATCTGTGAATGCACACATTACGTGTTACATACACATATACGTATTTATCCCCAGTGTGCTGCAGTCAGCACTTCTCAAAATGTGAGTTTTACCTTGTTATCTCTGCTCATTCTGATGGGCAGATCCACTGGTCTGTGTCAGCACTTGTAATGATGGTAATGTACTTTTAATGCTGGTGGCTCTTCAGCAGCTCCAGATTAACTTTTAAAAGCTTTTCATACAAACTGATTCAGTCCAGGTCAGCAGTGATCAGAGAAGCAGCCCTGGAAGCCAATTCCAGTGAGTAGAGTTTAGGGTTTGCATTAATTGTTGTGTTAATCTGCCCTTCTCATAGGCTTTCCCCATGCCGGATGACAGAGATCAGCACAACACTCTGCACAGAGTCTCTTGAAAGGGTAAAACAAGCAACAATGCAGCATTCTCCTCAAGAGCAGGTTTGTTTCATTTTCTCTAAAGTGTAAATTTTGGATGGTGTATACCACTATCTCCACCTCCACTTGTAAGCCTGTCAGGAAAACATGCATGTTTCCATTCAGGAGGTCACACAGCACATGTTGGAGTGTGCACATCGAATTATCTTGTTATAAACCAAAATTTGTCTTGTTCTCCTGGGAAGTAAAATGAATTATAATTTCCAATAAGAATCACCATAATTAAGTAAGGCCACTAACATAAAGATCACTAAACATACTAAGAATCTCTAAGAACATTAAAAATACAGTGCCCAACTAAAATCCATATCCTGGGATTTCTTGAAGCACATTGTAAGGTAACTTGGAACGCTTGCTCTGTAAACTATCTGCTAAACTACTGGAGACAGAGTAAGTCCATGATTGAAATACATGAATGAAGCAAACCTCAAGTTCCATCTCCCTCCACTTCTTGTCACAGCTCTGACTTCCTGAGTTTGTAAGGATTTCATTTAGGACAGTTCCATGTAGGATTAACTTACTGATTTACTTCCAGATCAGGTTTTAACCCCAATTGCTCCTCATTTACTTGGGCTGCAAAAGGAGAACTATCTTTGCTTGGCATCATATCTTTGCTTCTTTGCTAACTGCTATTTGTTAACCCCAAATTCCATGCAGATCATATCTTGACATTGGGAATAAAGTTAGATATGTTTAATGGACAATTCATTACAATACCTTTTGCCGTATCGATTTAAAAAGAGGGGGAAACTCTTCTTTTACCATTTTTTCATCCTTCCTGCTGCTCTAAATAGATTACCAGTGATGCGACATGCAGGAGTCCTTACAAATCTAAGTACTTAGAGAAGCCTTTGCTCCTTGCATTTGTGCCAGCTATTCCATTTCGACCAGGACTTATGCAGACTTTTAAACCCATTCCCGCCTATTCACACTCCGGACTCTTTCCAGGAGGAGTGGAAGGGCATTTGGCTTGTGATTTGAGATAAAATTCTTGCTAGAAGGGGCTCCAGGACTGATGGTGGGAAACAGCACCAAGGAGCACCCTTCTGTCATGGGTGAGAAAGGGAAAATGATTGTCCAGGCAGGTAAACTCGCCACTTGGGTTGCAACCACAGCATCGGCCACGAAGTGCTCCAGAGAAAGTGGAGTTTAAGCATAAAGCATGAAGTAAAGGAGAAACAAAAGATGATTCTGAGAGCAGAGGGAGAACAAGTGACTTTTTTTCACTGAAAGAAGGGCTTCCTGCTGATGAGAAAAGCCCCACTCCAGAGGTGTCAGGAGGTGAGCTGTTCTGGCCAGAGAAAGACAACAGGATAGATTTTGGTACACCATCCTCTTCTTCCCAAGAAACAGGGGAGATGACCAGCTGGAAAGGACTTCGTACAGGGCAATTCCAGTAAGCAGCAAAGCTTCCAGGAATTCTCTGAAACCCCAGGAGTTTTTGAACCCAGGAATCACTGGGAAACTTCATGATCTCAATGAATAAGGGTTGGACAGACCCAGAAGTGCCCTGGGAAGAATTTTCAAATGAACAGGGTGTTGGGCAGTGACGCTCTTGAAGCTGCTGTCACATTTGTGTTGATTGCTTCATCCAAACCCAGCAGGTACTTGTCTTTGTGCCTCAGGATCCTGGAGGAGGTTTGTTTCACTGTGCGCTGGGATTCTTGAGTCCTGGGCTGTGTCCCTAATTCAGATTCACTGTGTTTCTTAGGGAAATTTAATTACGCTCCATGCATACCTTATTTGTACAGTAAGAATATTTTTGTCTTACTTCACAAGGAGAGTGGGAAGGATTCATTAACAATTCTGAGGCACTACAGAAGTGCTAAACATTATTAATGGCTCCCAAGTTTTCTTCTTTTGGAAACAGTGTCCATTTCTTCCCATAATGTTTTAAACAGTTGCTGCTCAAGGAGCTTAGATTGCAGATTCCTGGCCTGTGGTTTGCTCATAAATCACGGGCCTGGAGCCTACCCAAGACACTCTCGATAGTCTCAGCAAAAGTCTGGATGAGAGAAAACACTGTTCTCAGTCTGGCCCAGTGAACTGCTTTATGGGCCAGTCCAGTTTCAAGGTCCTGAGCCAGACACTGAGAGGGATTCTGTCCAAGTTTAAAAGCATGAGGTCTCAGGAATGTTCTCTCAAACTGGATTTCACTGCCTATAAATTTTTTCCATCTTCTGCCCTGGAGGATATAGGTTTGACTCCACAACTGATGAGCTTGGGCAGAGCAGGAGAAAAGGCTACTCTCTTCATCACCAATGGGTTTTCAGCACACTAAGTTTAACCTGTAGAAAAATGAACAAAAAAACCCCAACCAAAACAAGAGACAGACAGCAGTTAATAGGGTGCTAGTAAATATCAAACCTGACAGCTCAATTTTCTGCACAAAGCAGGGTTCAGCATTGCTTACAGCCAGGAAACTAAGCTCCATAAAATTCTTCCAGGTTGGAGATTCCTCCAGGTCGAAGATCCCTAATTCCATCTTATGAAGAAATCTGGTAGAACAAATATGGAAGTAAAGGACACAACTAGCCCAAGCTGGGCACATCAGGGCACCATGCCCACATGTTGTGCAGTGTTGGAACTCATGGTTCAGCTCAATCTGCTGGAAAAATCCACTCCTGCTGCAGGAAGAGCACAAGCTGGATGGGAACTGCCTAATGATAAAATGCACTCAAGGATGAGTAACCTAGTACCTGAGTGGAGATGGGAGCTGGAAGAGCTGGAAACTGCAGCTTCATTGCTACGAACAGCACTGAAGTTCTAATGCAGGATCCGAACAAGCCTTCTCTGCTTGCACAGTTTTGAGGTGGCGCAGAAAGTGAAACTCAAGCTCTAGCTTCCCATGCCTCTCTTTTCCCATCACGTTTGAAACAACTCATCCCTTATGCTGCTGGTTTACTAAAAGCCTTTGTGGCATTCCATGTGGAAGCCCTTTCAGACACAAAGTCATCTACAGACTTGCTTTTGAGTGACACACCCATGTTCCTATCAGCACTTTAAGTCTGTGTTACTCAGCATGATGCCATACATCCCCTTTTTCCGCTGGGTTCTGTTGTGTTAGCCACACATAAACCCTTCATACAGCAGCATGCTGCAGGTCTTTGCAATATACAAGGGAAAGTGGAGTGTGAGAGGCTACGACCCAGAAAAGCTGCTGGTGCATGCAGTGATGAAGCTTAGACAAAGCATTGGACAAAGAGGCATGATAAAGTATGTGAGATTGGGGTCAAAGCACCATCCTGATCCTGCTGCTCCTTGCTGCAGAGGGGCCCTCAGGCTTATGACCATCTCTTGTGTGTTTGACGGGTACAGTGACAAAGGACAGGTCTTCACTCCAGTAACAGAAATCTTATCTGATCTTTTAGTCACAAATCTCTAATGGCAAAATATTAGCACTTCAGGACTGCTAGTTTTCCTGGAGGATTCCCAGGATGGAAGAGGTTAAAGGTGTCAGTTCACAGCAGGCTCACAGCTCCGCTTCTCACTGCATCCAATTTTACAAACTAGCACCCAGCTGCAGGCATTCCATCAACAGACACTACTTTCAGGCACTCTGAGCGACCGCCAGGTGACCAGCCTGCAGGCTGATGCACTCCCCTCCCATACTGTTAGCATCAGAAAATCACCAAAGGTTTTGATTTCTTCAAGCTCTGTTAGAATCACAATCATTTAAGTTGGAAAAGATCTTAAAGATTGAGTCCAACTATTAACCTAGCACTGCCAAACTCACCGCTAAACCATGTGCCTAAGCACAAGATCTACACATCTTTTAAATACCTCCAGGGATGGGGATTCCACTGCTGCCCTGGGCAGCCTGTTCCCTTGCCTGATCATACTTTCAGGTAAGAAATTTTTCCTAGTATCCAGTCTAAACCTCCCCTGGTACAACTTAAGGCTGTTTCCTCTTATCTAAGGGAAGGAGACCAACTCCCACTTCACTACAACCTCCTGTCAGGTAGTTGTAAGACAGCAATAAGGTCTCCCCTCAGCCTCTTTTTCTCCAAGCTCAACACCCCCAGTTCCCTCAGACATTCCTCATCAGACTTGTGTGCCAGACCCTTCACCAGCATCATTCCCTTTGGACCCGCTCCAACACCTCCATGTCTTCTTTGTAGTGAGGGACACAGAACTGAACACACGATTCAAGGTGCAGCCTCACCAGTGCTGAGCACAGGGGAAAAGTCACTTCCCTGGTCTTGCTGGCCACGCTTTCTGCCACAATGCATCAGAAGGGGTGTAGGACGTAAAAGGTGGCTCCTTCTCAACACCCTCTAAATCATCAAATTAGTTCCTCTTCTGCATCTGAATGCAAATGAAATTTTAGGTTAAAATGGCACCCTGTGCAGTGGGCCCTTTCATTCCTCTTTGCACAGCCAGGCTTCCTTTAGCGTAAAGGGCTGGAGGTTGTCCTGTCCAGCAGAGCATCCAAACAGTTAACCAAATCCAGTTTAGGAATCTTAATCTAACAATTTAAAGGTAAGCTAAACAAGTATTAGGGCTACCTCAAAGCCTCCACTGAGCAAAAGGATTTCTTGTAAACCAGTTTGCATGGTGTAAACCAGACACATGGAGGGAAACCCTGTGTGGCATTTTTCTGTTACAAATTTCTTCTGTTGAAAGAGCCATTGCTCCTTAGAAAGGATTCAGAGAGCTAAACTCCATCTTTAAAGACGAGGCTAACAGGGTTCAATAACTACAGATTCTCCTGTTTTCCCTCCACACTCTCTGCCACTACCTACTGTTGTTTTCACAGCCCTCTCTCCCACTGCTGACCAGTGCCTGATGCCCTCAAGAATCAAGCAGCATCTGAACAGAGAAGAACCAATAAATCACCAGCTGGAAGACACAAAGACCAACAAAGTAAGGGGAAGAGAAGAGTGGAGGCATCTGGAAAAGGAGTTTTATTTGTCATAAATACAGATCAGCTTGACATGCAGTTTATCCTCAGAACTGGCAAAACCCCTGGAGAATCATCAGAAAACCACACATTGGAAAGCTGTTTCCCAATTACTTCCCCTTCTCCACAGCAAGACCAGGATGAACTCAGCCATCCAGCAGCTCAGTGATCTTTACACTGATATGCTCCACCAATAGTGCCTGCTAATGGCAGCAATCCATCTCCATGGCTGCAAAGTCCTCCTGCTTGGTCAGAGGTGGAGGCTTCTTAACAAATTTATTAACTCCGTCAGTGCTTGTTTGGAGCACAGTGGTGCACAGGGATGCAGCAGACTTGGGGAGTTGCATTCACAGACTTAAGTGGGACTCTTGCTGCCAATATCTGTTTTGGTTAAAGGCCATTTCTAGAAACTACAGTATGAATTGAGGCTCTTCAGGCTCGTGTCAGAAATGTGGGAATATTGTTTTAGCAGCAGCCTCTGGATTTTGTTCCCAAGACCACCACTCTTTGCACAGGTCAATGACATATGCTCTAATAATTACAACTGGCTCCTCCCTGTGCAGGGAGGGTTGGAAGTCCCCTGTGTTCTCCCCAGCCCTCTGCCTTGTGAACCTGTCACTGCACAGGACCTGCAAGCAGATGCTGCAATAGTTGACAGGGTGACTGCACTTGAGGGAAGAGAGATCAGCACAGAGTTCATCCTTCAGTCTTCTGTGGCTCAGTTCTTCTCCAGGATTCTGGTGAGGAGTTCATTCAGCTTGTTCACCATTGGTCTGGGATCCTCATTCAGCCCCGCTGCTATCATAGCATTCTCATAAATCTGAAAAAGAGAAGAAAGCATTAAATAAGGAGCAAGAGCAAGCTGCATGAGAGCCAGGGAGGGAGTGAGTGTCACTCTCCAGGATTGGCATGCCTAAACCAAGTACATCTAGGCCATCAGGTAAGAAAACACATGGACCACAAATACCAAGAATACCCAGAGTGGGGTACCATGGGAAGATGTGATTCTGGACCACTACAAGGGCTTCACCATACATGGTCACCAAGCTGGCTGTGGGGAGAATGGTGCTGCTTCTGGAGAATGCCTGGCTCTCACCTGATCAAGCAACAGCTGCGCCAGATCAGGGTGACTGTCCTTCAGCTCGTTAAGCTTCTTAATTAGAGCATGCCTGTAAGAGAGCGAGCAACACTGAAACTTGGTATTTTTGGACACAATGAGAAATCTATTTCCAGAAGGAGCAGCTAAGACAAGGTGGGACAAATAAGGTTCTACCTAAAGGCCAGAATAGCTCCAATGATTCCTTGCTCCTGCTCTTAAGGCTTCTTTCTTCTCTCCTACCTTGTCCTAAAATCCTCATGGACTCCAGAGGGCTTGACATAGCCTGTGTGGGTGGCTCACGTCAACTGTGCCATGCAGGCTCATGTAGTAAAGCCCTGTAGCACATGCTGCACTTAAGGAGAGCTCTGCTAACTGGGAGCCCCACATTGCCTCCTCTCTGCCTCCACTCCAGGAAGCCTGCTGTGCCCCATGCCTAGCACCAGTACCGTTCTCCTTACCTGGTGTTTATCTCCAGGGTGGGCTGCAGGAGCTGGGCACGTTCCTCTTGGGTCTTGGCCAGCTGCTGCATACGCAGAAAGTGGCGGGCAGCCCCCATCTCAAGCACAGTGATCATGGCAGGGTGGGTGTCCAGACGTGTAGTTACCTGCGGCAAAACCAGCCAGCAGTGCCGAGATGAAGAGTGCATGTAGGGGAGGTTCAGGGGCTGAGAGTCTCCCCAGCACAGATCCACACCAAGCCTCCACATGATTCATCCCCACCCCACAGGAGCTGCTTAAACCAGCAGGAAAGCTGGAGACCCAAACGGTCCCACTGGTCCACAGAGACTAGTTCATAGCTGGACCTAAAGCACTCCTTGCCAATAAGACTTTCCAGTCCTCAGGCCAGAAAGTCACCAACCTGTTCTGGTAACCTGAGCCTTAAGCAGTAAAATGGGCTTTGCTCATTACAGCAAGATGTGGTTCTTCCACTGCCACACTGACCATCCAAATGACAAATGCCAGCACCTATATCATTTACATATATGGCTATATACAATATATGGGGATTAGGCACATAAATAATTTCTCTCAGGAAAAATCTATGGTAGCAGATCCCAAATCAACCACCATCTTTTCCCCCTAGATGATTACCTCCATGAATCTCCTGTACTCAGTTACCCACACAGAATACCTACCTTAACACCAGTGACTCGAGAGCCTAAGGCATTTCTCATCCAGGCCATGAGATCCTCAGCCTCTTTCTCTGTCAGACGTTCTGCAGCTGGCAGGGGTAAGAGGGCACATCTGAGTATGCACCTATAGTGTGCCAATGGACAGTGAGCTTTATCCCCAAGCTCAGTCCATTTCATACTTCTATTGACTTTTGTGGAAATGGGAAGGCAGCAGCACTTGGTATACACCTATGTATATGCCCTCATCCTAGACCTTGCCATACCCAAAGAGGGCAGGTTCATGCCCTCCCAGTGCCTGCCTGTCTCTGCCAGGGCACCAGATGTGTGCGTGTTGTTAAACTTGAACCATGGAAACTCCACTTGTAACACTTAATCTGTTTAAATTAAGAAATTGTTTAAATTTGGTTCATATGGGATGAAATAGATTTGTAAGAACTTTAAGTTGCATCAGAGCATGAGAATGGCAGGATGAAAGGAGTGCTCTTGCTTGCATGCTCAAAAGCTCACTGGCTGGCACAGGGCAGCAGGACTGTTTGCAGAAGTGGAGCATCACGATACCTGGGCTGCTCTCCTCAAACTTTTCTTCCTTATAGTGATCAACCACAATATCTGTCTCCACCGAAATCAGCTTCTTCTTGTCAAATTCCCGAAGGTGCAAGAGTGTCAGCTCATCAAATTGCTCATAGCAGAACAGGACCTGTGCCAAAAAAAAGGACAATACCACATTGCTTAGGACAATAACAGCATTGCCTCCTTCCTAAGGCAATTCCACACCAAACAGCGAGAACATCACAAGGGAACTAGCAGGTTCAACCTCATGGTGACTATCACTCAGGGCTCTGAAAGAAAGCAAACCTTGGAGGGCTTTGTTACCATGGGTGGCAGGTCTGCAGCTAAACGAATCTTGCTGCCCCATGATGAGAACCAGCACTACCTCTGATCTTGAAAGGGCCATCTGCCTGCAGAGGACACTTGTATATACCACTAGCAGCCCTGCACAGCAGCTCTGGGGCTCCTGCTCTGGGGTTCACTGAAGGTTTAGACAGATACACTAACAGCTTGCACAGTGCGTGACAGCTCTTTCCTGGCCTCATGCTGCAGGATCCAGTCTGAGTGGGGACAGGGAGCATGGGAAAAGACACCGCAGTAGAGGGGTCTGTCAGAGGCCTCAGTGCCCTGCTCAGCCCTGAGGCCCAGATTAGCCATGACCACGGATGCAGTGATTCAGGATGGTCCCCTGGCACACTGCTCACCCACCTCCATGTCCTTTTTCTTCATGGCCTCAAAGTACGGGGAGTGCTCAGCCAGGTGCCGGTTGGGCGCACACAGGTAGTAGATGTTCCTGCTCCCTGCCTTCATGCGAGAGGCATAGTCAGACAGGCTAGTGAGCTGGCCTGCAGGCAGGGATGACGATTCATAACGTAGCAACTTTGCTATGTCCTCCTGGAAGAAATGTGCTCCTGTGAGCAGACGGCAGGCAACTATAGCTCTACCTGACCACTCCCAGCCCCAAGAATTCCCTTTGTAGCATGCAGGCCTGTTTGCAGCCCTCCAAAAAAGGCTCAGGGGACTCCAAGTCCCTCCTTTCCTGCTCCAGAAATTAAGGAGAGAGAAAAGCAACCTAGACAGGATGTAGGTCAAGCTCTCCTGGAAATGGGAATCCAGGCAGAGGACAGTAGTAGTGGGAAGCCCTCCGTCATTGCCTGCTGTAGTTCATATTGCATCAGGGAGAGCTGACAACACAGTGTGGGTACAGAGACTCCACAGTGTCTCAAATTAAGTGGGAAGCAGCACCTTGACAGAAAGAGTGAGAGTTTGGGCACTAGAGAATCTGTAAGTCTTGTTACACCCAGGAACACAAGCTACAGGTGTGTAAGATTCACAGAGAAGTAGCAGTCCCCTCATCCCAGGTCATGGTAGGAGCCAATAATCTTTCTCATCAAATGCAGTGCTTCAGGACTCCTGGTACCTTGACATCCTGCTCTGCTATTGTGACAATCCCCTCTCTCATGAATACTCCATAGTCCTCAAAGAATTTGGCATATTTTTCAGGGTCCTTCTTGCTCTGGTCAATGAAGAACTTGATCAACTTCTTCTGCAAAACATCTCGGAGCTTCCTGCAGCAGAAATAATTCTTTCTAAAGATAGCTGCTAGACCAAGAGGTTTTAAGTGAACATTCTCCCTGTGCAGTGTTTGAGAGATGCATCTGCAAACCTGATGACAAAGAAGAAACTATGGGTCCACTGTCTCTTCTCCCTCATGGCTCTACATCTGTTCTTTGTATCTCAGACAAGAGAAGCTCCTGGGCTGGAGAAGACAGCTAGAGCTATGCTACAAAAGTACTGGTGAAGCTCAAATCTTCAGTAACTCATGACTCAGTGATGCTGCTGTACATAACCAACCATGCACAGGGCATCTGCCTCACTCCCACAGCTACCCTTACACATGGGAAGGAAGCAGCTATAAAAGGATTATACTTGCAGGAACACTTTCTGAAGGCCTGAAAATCCACTGTAAAGCGACCGGGTTTATTTGCTGACTATAGTGAAAACAGAGGCATTTCCCTAGCTATAGAATACAAAGTTAGCCATCAAACTTAACAAGGTAACAGCACCACTGTTAAGGAGCAAAAGCCTGCTTCTGTATTTCCTTCAAGTTCCAGCAATGGCACATGTTTGAGAGGGGCCCTGAAGGACAAAAAGTAAGGAAAAACTTACTTCAGATCTAAGGGGCTTTTAGAGGACACTGGTCTGTGGGCAGTCAGCTTTGCTGGGCCTTGGCACCAAACAAAACCCCTGCTGGCTGGCACTCAGTTTTAAACAAATGTGTGTGTGAGTGCAGCAGAGCTTTGAAAGAAGTTTGGAAACAAGAGGCACAAGGTGCTGTTTGAAGATCTACACATAAATGATGGTGACACTGAAGTACAGCCTAGCTTCCTAGTACTGACAGCTTTGGTTCTGGTTTCCAAACCACTTGGTGGTGCAGACCAGACACTGTAAATAGCAAATCCACTGTTACTGTTGTAGACCAGAGATACTGAAAGGCAGCCTAGGACATTAAGGGCACATGGCCCAAGCAGGTGGCCACAGATTATATGACATAGGACACTGCTCCCAAACCTCAAGATGTGACCAACATGGCTGAGAAACAACTCACTTCATAGACTACAGAAATTCTCAAGAATGGAAATGCTGCAGTTTACATGCTGGGTCTTTCCAAGTGCCTCTAACTATCCCACAATGTCCCCTCCTCAACCAGCAAGAAGCTGGAAGAGCCTCAGCAATTCACAAGACCTACCTCTTACCTGATCAGTGCACTCTCCTGCAGCAGCTCCCTGCTGAGATTCAGGGGTATATCCTCACTGTCTACAACACCTGGAACAGAGAGCAACCCGTGAACAGTGAGGTTAGCAGAAATGCCAGATGGAGGAAGGCAAAGTAGCCCCTCGCCTCACCCCCTTTGGAAGCCATGGTCCGCAGCCCATTATGTCTAGTCCCACTACACACCTCTAAGAAAACGCAGCCATTTAGGCAGGATGTCTGCAGCTTTGGTTTGGATGAGAATTTTGCGGCTGTAGAGGGCAACACTCGAGCCCAGTTCCCTGCTGATGTCAAACATGGATGGTTTCTGCAGTAACAAGAGACAAAAGGGTAACATCAACACTGTGCAGGGTGCCCAGCTGCACACTACCCTGCAGTATCTCTGTGGCTGCACCAGTTGACCAGGTCTTACTGTGGTCTTCCCTACCAGTGCTGAATCCATTGAGAGCCAAAATTTTGGCTGTCTTCTCTAGGGAGCTACCTGAGCCATCTCCCTGCTCCTGTCATGGCTCAGTATCCCCACAACCATCCTGCGGCACTCAGCCCACTGCATAGATGCCACACTGGGTATTTCTCCTTGCCATTCTGCAGCTTTATCTGCTTCCTTTCCCCGAGCAGCTCTCCTATTCTCTCCTCTTCAGAGGAACTGGGCACATGTCCCCCTGTTCCCTGGACAAAAGGGCACATACTTGCTCAGGCACGTAGAAGATGCTGCGGATGTTGAGGGGAGCATCAGTCTTGTAGTGCAGGATGTAGCGGGGCTTGTCGTAAGCCTGTGCTATGAAGCGGTAGAACTCCTCATGCTGCCACTCCCCAATGTCCTTGGGGTCCAGCATCCAGAGTGCCTGTGGAGAAGCAGGGACATAAGTTCCCATCAGCTCTCAAGACCTGTGGCCTCACAATGCACGGCTCTTTCAGAGTTATACTTTCCCTCCAAGATGCTGGAGCAAGAAAGTATGATCTTTCAGACAGACTCCTGCACAGCCCAAGGGCAGTGAGATGTACCGTGATTCAGGCACATTATCACAGACTAACAAATTACTGCTCCTCAGCTGTTCTCAGGTCACCTCCCATAGAGGTGGCCCTGCAACATACATAAGGCAGCTTTGTTTAAGCCAAAAGGGATTTGGCTACCTCCCATTACCTTACACTTGCTACTGGCTAAGAGCATCCTGGACAGCTACCACAGCTCAGCTGACTGGCAGCACTGGTCAAGCATCTCAAGGCCTGACCAGCAAACAAAAAAAGTGAAAGTTTAAGAAGGTTTGTTTCAACCAGCCAACCTCCCTGACGGAGGTCAAGATCGCTACTGATGTGGTTTAGTGTTGGACTTGGCAGTCCTGGGGTAATGGTTGGACTTGATGATCTTTAAGGCCTTTTCCAACCTAGTCCATTCTATGGTTCTATCATCCTACCACAAGGTCAGCCAAGTGCTTGTAAAGCAACTCCCAGATTGCCTGTTTTCCACGAACTTGCTCTGGAGCAGTTCATGAGATACTTTGTAAACCACTCGGCCATCCTTGCTGCAGGGCCAGAGTGCTCCAGCAGTATCATTTCACATGCCAACATGTGAACTGAAGTCATAAGCTCCAAACCAGGTGCTTTCCAGTAGCCATGCTTTCTACTCACTGCTGCTCTAAACCCTCCAAGGCTTTCTGAAGCATTCAGCCCATGCTCACATCACATGGAAGTTTTCAGTACCTCAGCAGAAGACCAACATCTAGCAAAGACATGGGAGGTTCTGCACGTTTAACAGGCATTGGATATCAACTAAGAATCTTATGTCCCCAGCCAGGTGAAGCCCACTACAGTCACTGTCACTCACTGCCACTCAAGCCCTAATGACAGAGCGATTACTGAGGGCAATGCAAACATCTAGCCCACCCTCCACCTACAGGAATCTAAGGGATTCAGAGTCCTGGTAGCCCTACCATGCTCCTTAAAGCTTCTTCTACCTCAAAGCTTTGTTCCATGAGTGGCTTTGTAACATTTTCAGCTCACACAAGTGTCCTGGAGGGTTTGCAGGATCACAGGTAGGATTATGGACTCAACGGGGTACTAAGGTGCTTTGCAGCAGCTGTTGTTAGGTAAAGTGCTGCTTCCCCAGAGGCTTACTTGTAGCTACAGTTATCACAGTTACACCAGAAAAGCCTCTAACTCCACATAGTCTACTACATGGCAAGCATTCAAGAGCTTATCTAGGAAAATCCACAGCAAGGAACTAACTAGGGCTCTGTTTACAGTGAACTGATGGCGATGTGTGGAAAAACACAAGAACAAGATGTTGGATAAAGCAAAGGCCTGAAATAGGAGCATAATGAGAATAAAGCTGCTGCTGTAGCCCAAGGGAAAAGACACTTTCTGATAAGAAGATAAAGTAAATGACTCTATTAAGCACCCCTTGCTCTAGTACTACTCTTCTCTAGGGAGCCTGTTCTATTGATTGCAAGGTAGAAAGTGCAAACAGCTGTCTAAGTCTATTTCTTGTTCTGTAATTTGAGGGAAACAGGTAGAAAGTCTCTGGAACAGAAGCACTTACGCAGGAATCCAAATAAATATCAGTGATTGATAACAGCAATTACAGAACCTTAGATAAATTACAATTAATTTAAGCACAGGCTTGAAAGTTTGTGCATTCAGTGCCACATTCCAGTAACCAAAAAACCAACACACAAGCTCTCTGCCTGCTCTTAGGTAAGGAAGCTTTAAACAAACATCTCCAGAAAAGGAGATGCTGGATGAAAATGATTCATAGTTTTTTTGTTTTAAAGATAATAATTTCACCCAACTCCTGCAACTTGGCCAAAAACTTACTGACTAAAATAGAGCTGGCTGCAGTATAATTGCAAGTGGGCAGAAAATGCATCAAGCAGTGCTCAGCTAAGAGCTGTGAAGAAGATCAGGCTATGACCTGAGCCACTAAGAAAGCCAACCATTCACTGGCACTGGCTGTCCCATGCTGAAGGATGAAGAACTAGGGCAAGAGGTGTCAGCACACCAGTGATATGAGCAATCCCCACACCACTAACATGTCACCTGGCTGAAACAGTTAGAAGAAGCATTATAAAGCACTGAAATAATAATTCTGATTAAGGGAAGATCCAGAAGATAACTGTAAATAAAAACTACTCCGCTAATCTACAGGAATTCTCTCCAACAAATGCAAATAAGCAGTTCCAGGCATGACTTCTGCTGGATTTTTTGTAAGAGCAAGTAGAGGTAGGATAAGGGGGAATGGCTTTAAACTGAGAGTGGTGAGGCACCGGCACAGGTTGCCCAGAGAAGCTGTGGCTGCCCCATCCCTGGCAGTGTTCAAGACCAGGCTGGACAGGGCTTGGAGCAACCTGGTCTAGTGGAAGGTGTCCCTGCCTGTGGCAGGGGTTTGGAACTGGATGATCTTTAGTATCTTTAACCATTCTAAAATTGTAAGATTGTCCCTTTTTGTTCTAACTCACTCATCACTGCAGGGCCTGTGATACCCTGGACAATCCTCCCAGTCTCCAGGGACAGCAGCTGTTTTCTGTCTCCTGTGGGAGATTACAGTGGTTCACCTCCACAAGTGACCTCAAGAGCCCTCCCACTCACCTGCAGTGTGTTAATTCTTCTCCCGTTGAGGTACAGTGGGAAGCTGATGAAGTTGCTGTATTTTGTCACCACCTCTGGAATAGAAAGAAGACACAAAAGAGTTGCATATATGAAAACCACATAGTTAAGAATTTCCTCAGTAAGAGCAGATGAAAGGTGTTGCAGGAGAGGAGAAATGCTGTAAATGCACCTCCCACTCATGGGGCACCAGTAAACTTCACAGAGCCCCCCAGCAGGTGACAGTGTAACAGCATTTGCCTCCTCCACTCACCCTTGACTCGGTCTTCATTTGCAAACTCCTTGCAGTCTTCTTTAAGATGAATAATAATCTTAGTCCCAGTTCTGACACCAGATGCTTCTGCAATCTCAAACACTCCTGAACTAGGATTAGAAACAGTCCCTGTGTCATTTTGTGCCTCAGATACACCCATGATAGCCATAAAAACATTTTATTTAATTAAGAGCACACACAATACTTCAGTGCCAAGCGGAAAAGACAAAGTTGGGAATGCCTGAATGTTGTCTGTGCCTCTGAGAAGCCCCCCCAAACATGTGGTTGTCTTTCCTACAGAGACTCCACACCCAGCACATTGTTTCTCTGTAAAGGCACCAGCAGCCTCTACTGAAAATGAAACAAAGTTCAGGTTGTTTGAGCCTAGCCTTCAGCTCCTCTCCTACATCTCCTACAGTAACTGCAATACCTAGGCTCCTGCCTTCTCACCTGACAGCTCTGACTTGTTCGTGAGCTGTTGTTCCTATCTCCACTGGAGGATGCAGTGACTGGTTACAATGAAAAGCAGCTGTACTCTGCTGAAGACAGAGTACACTCCTTCTGGACGACCACTCATACCCTACTGCTAAATGAATGACATATGGGGATCAAACACTGGTGAGCACACTGACCAAGAGCAGAGCCAGCAGCAGGGATGACAGACATGCAAGCCTTCCAGGTGTACAGCAATACAGACTGCAGTGCATGGCAGCCTGAGACAGTCGGATGTCTCAGTTACAAGATGCTTTTTCAAGAATTTAAATAACAGTAAATTCTTTATTCCTAGGAGATTTTAAGGGAATGCAAAGCTTGTAAACCCCAGAAGCTCTAATTTCAACATGGTCCAGCAGTCCACAGCTTTGCCATCACTGATGTTTCCAACTTCAAGCAAAAACCAAAGGATGAGGACACAGATCCGACCCATAGAAGACATGTGCCTACACAGCCACAGCATGGCACAAACTCTGCCTACCATGGATGCCCTCAAGCAAAAACCAAAGAGGTTAAATATGTCTCTCCAGTCTGGGGCACTGCTGAGACGACTGCCTGCCAGCAGGGAAGGAACAGGAGAGGCAGGTACTTTGTCCAAAACACACCTGCTTTGACAAAGCACATTTGTCGTTTTGGTTTTCACCCTGGCACACCTGGCCACACTTTGTTGTGATGTATAATCTGTGCAGAATCCAAACCAGTAAGTGTGGTCATGAAAGACACACAAGCCCCATCTTGATTTGCACAGCTTTCAGTCTGCCTGGCCTGGACTCAGCCCTGCCATGCTTCCATCCCATCCTGCAGCCTTACCCATCTGAAGACCAGTGGTAGCCTGGGCTCCCTGGCTCTGCAGACTGTGAGAACACCTCCACTTTATCAGCCACCATGAAGGCTGAGTAGAAACCCACTCCAAACTGGCCAATGATTTTACTGCTGGCTTCAGCTTGGCTCTGCAAAGCATCTAGAAAAGCCTAGAAGAACAAAGATGACATAAATCAGCAAACAGTGATGTCAGGTACCACAAGGAGGCTGCAATCCACTCTCTGGCTGGGCTCCTCATGCCCTGATGCAGCCCTATGTCAGGTACCCAGCCCAGCAGCCCAGCCTCATCTCTCATTTCCGCACTCAGTGCTCTGAGGGCAGTGCCCAAGGGAAGGGTTTTCCCACAGGGGACTGCACCTCTAGAAAAGGGGAGCGTTGCATAGGGCACTGCCACCTGCAGTGAAGGAAAACAAGCGATCCCTCAGTCAATCAGAAGCATGAAACTTTAAAATAGTGACTCCTGAGATTAAAAACAAGATCAGGTACATCTATGAGCACACAGCTGCTGCCCCCTGGACAGTGGGCGAATGCTGAAGGAACATGTGCCCCTCCATAATGATGGCTTGGGGAGGAAGGTGTTTGGGAGTCAGAGCAGCCAGGTGCAGCAGCGTTATACACAAGGCCCATTAGTGCTGCTTAAGCACCACAGAACACACCATTAAGAGCTAGAAGACTCCAGAGGTAGGTTTCACCTTCCACAAGGGGTGTAATTTCACAGCTGGGTCAGTGGCCAAGGGACAAAATGGAATGAGAAATTACTGGGAGAACAAAAGTGGCTGTAATGGGAGAAGACTTTTCTAAGGGGGGGAAAGGGAGTGCCTCATCCCAAGTTACCTTTGAGCCTGATCGAGCAATGGTACCGAGGTTAGAAACCAGCTCCTCCTGGGTCATCCCAATCCCTGTGTCCTGAAAACAAATGGCAATTGTAGCAAAAATATCAGTAGAGGAGCACTGTTTTAGCGAAACAACCCAAACAACTTCTGACTCCCGCTCTCTCCCAGCCAGCTGAGCAGAAAAGGCAAGAGCAGGCTTCCAGCTGTGACTCTGCCTGTTCATGGTCAGGACAGTGGACTGAAAAGACACACAGCTCCAAGGGAGCTTTTCAGAAAGCTCAGAGACTCAAGCAATTTCTCAAGAGAAGACAAACCCATGCCAAGACAGGCACAGGACAGTGCTGGGAACAGATCTTAACTCAGTCACAGTTTTCCTGTGCTGGTGTCGAGTATGCACAGAGAGAGTTTCCATTCCTGAACAGGTCCAAAGGGGAGGCTGCGAGAAGCAGATGGGGACCTGATGCTCTCATACCAGGAATCTGTGGCAGAGCAGCAAGTCCAGTAACTCTAAGGTAATGCAGATTCTTGTCTGCAAGTACCACATTTGCTGATCTCCATCGACTCTGTCTCCCCCTCACATTAAGCTCCACAGGACTTGAGTATGAAGCCGTCAATGCCCAGGTCCCTGAGTGCTGAGCACTGCAGTGCCCATGGGGACAGGCTAACACCAGCCACACCTCGCAGTGCTCTGTCCAGGCTTTGAAGGCACACAGTTTGTTGCCATCACCGCTTTAATCCAGATTGTATTGCTGCATGCAAACATCTCTGCTGCTAGCACATGCCGCTCACGCAGCAGACCCTGCACCAGCACATCCAGAAAAGGCTGCAGCTTCATTTGTTCCCACAACATATTTGCATGATCCCAAGACAACATGGTTAACAGCAAACCTCAGCTACAAATGGCCACACAGGACCCCAACAAAAATCCTTCCCACTTTGTAGTCCAGTGTATTTTCAGAGTTTCTCCATACGCATCCTGCACAGCAGCAAAGGGCAGGCTAATGCTCCCCAGGATGCCACTTCTGAAATTCCCCTCCCCAAATCCCCACAGCTACTCTACCTGACGGAAACATCAGAGAAGCTACTCTTACAGGTTCTCTGAGCCACTCCGTGAGGCAGCAGCAGAGTGAATATGAGGCAAGCGAAAGGTGATTCTCATTCACATCAGAAGTTCAGCTCTACTCCAGTAGTGGTGAGCAGTTACTGCAGCTGACAGCAGCCTGCACATCCGGAATGGCCAACATACTCCCAGTGTTGTTAATGCAGGGTGGGATTCAGTGTGCAGGAGTCAGCAAACTGAGCAAGGGCAGAGCTGGCTGCTGATAGATGGCTTGGAGGTGAGGTGCCAGAGCACATTCTGGCACAGCAAGTCTCTACCACACATGTGGGGCATTTGCTGGGCTTATTACTAGCAAAGTAAGTTAATGTCAGTGCATGTCTTCTAATACAGTGTTTAACTGCTGAAGGATCAAACTGGTCAACTTTTGAGGAGCCATGTAGGTAAGACATTTTTCTGCAGCCCCCTAAGTCACAGTGCAGCAAAACCTTTACCTTGATTAAATACATTAAGGCCAGTCAGTTGACTTGGCTGAGAAGAGGGATGATGCCCAGTAAGATCTCAACAGCAGGAGATGAAAAGCCAGGAAAAACAAACAGGCTATGGCAAAATCTCAGGAATCTGACATGGTCCCTTCCCCCAGGCAAGAAGAAGCCAGAAAGAAAAGTTTTCAGCATCTGGTTCAGGTTTTGTTCATGCCAGACCCTGAAGAGAACACTTAAATCCTCTGATCCACTCCTATTTATAGCACAGCATGTCATTCCAAATTCCAGTATGTTAAAAAAATATATATCAATACTCCATGAATTTATTTGGTTATTGAATTCCGAATGCCCTGCCAAACTTATTGCAAAATGTTTAATAGCAGTTCCTGCAGACTCTAGCTCGATGAGGGTGAATTGCAACAAAGAAAGAGAGCACGGCTCAAAGCATTCTGCTCCCCGAACAGCCCGAGAAGCTGCCGGGGAAGGCGGAAAGTCTTTTGAGGCAGCCAGCGGAGATCGTGGGACGGCAGACATTTCCTACTGCAGGAAAACACCTGGGAGGATTGCGAGCGAAAAGCCATCAGGATTCAAACCGCTCTAGCCGCGTACGCGCTTCCTGCGGCTTTCCTGCTGCGCTTCTCCGCTCCCTTCACCAGATGGTGCTGCGCCGGGGAACGGGGCATAAAGCGGCGGAGAGACGGGAGAGCTCGGCGGCTGCAGAGCAGAACGATGGGAGGCAGATGAACCTGCCACGAACAGCCCGCCTCGGGCTGGGCCGACGCGAGCGCTGGCAGCTCCATGTAACCCAAGGAAGGAGCTGGCGGGACTTCCACTGCCCGTCTCACACCCTTCCCTGCTATGCACGCTGCTGCTTGGCCTCTGGGCATCTCCAGGAATCACCCTGCCATCACACAACCCCCTCGAATGCTTTCTCCCTCTGCCTTCAGTGTGTACAGAAAGTTTCATGAGGCTGCAAACAGCCACAGCAGAGTCACTTGTACAAGCACAAAGCAAACTGTACACGGGGCTTCACAAATTACAAGGTGTGATGGGTATGCTCAAAGTGCAAAAATGCTTCTCTGGAGCTTGGAGAAACCACCCACCGTGTACCATGAAACAGCACTCAGTGCACTGACACTTCATTAGCTGAAGGTTAATTACAGAAACCTTTCTGTTACTGAGCAGAACAACAACCTACTCACCTGCTTGAATCTCCCTTCTGGGACTTCTTAGGGTGCAGAGTAAACAGCCTCCCCTTGGACCATCCCCTCTACTGCCCTGTACCTCTGCAAACACCACAGGCCATGGACCTTCACTCCATCTTCTGAAGAACGCTACAGCCAAATTCGTTGAACTACACTTCCAAACTAAGTAATATCTACCCAGAAGAGATGGCAGCTGAACATTGCTTTTAGCACCTTTGTGTGTGTAAAGCCCTCACAGATGCAAAGCCTGCTGTTGAACTGCACAGGACCTTTGTGCTTTCCCTGCACTTTGTTCTAACCTTTGTTTGTGGTGTGGGTGCTGGACATTGCAAACAGAGGCTGTTCTGTGTAACAACGGCGAGGGGGAGAACTGTCAGGTCTGCCACAGTAAAATCCTGCTCTGGGCCTCCTTCTTCCTTGACGAAGTAAATGAACACCTTCAGCCCAACTATCCATCTCATCAAATCAGTCAATCCACAGCTCTTGTTTTCCTACCATATTTTTTGGTAAAGCAGAAACCAACTGTGCATAATTACAGAATAAACCTAGTTTAAATCAACAAATTTCTTACTTTAGCTGGTAAACAATAACCTCAGTAATGTAACATCTTTGCTCATTACCCAAGTCCAGTTTAAAGTACTGCAGAGCTTCCTTTCACCTAACAATCCATTAACTAACCGTTAACTGCTGCCTTTGCCAGGGCTTCATCTGAAAGAATGCTTGTAGTTAGATGTGTCTGAGCTACCAGGTCTTTCATTTTGCTTTGCTGCAACATGAACACTTGAATCACACATTCCAGTGCAAAATCTCAACGGGGCACTGACTGTATTATAAAATAAAGACATGCTGCTTTTGCCAACTGATGAAATGCCTGATCAGATAGTGATCCCCTGTTATTTAAATACCTTCCTTAAAGAGACTTAAAATTCCCTCGACCAGGACAGTAGCCGCACTGAAGCAGCACCCTGGGTTAGAACCAAAATGGCATCTGCAGCAACACCCAACAGAAGAAAAGCCACAATAAGACTGAAGCATACAAACACAAAGTACTCTTGGCCTAGTACATGGAGGCTGTCCAAAGCAGAGCGCCTGAGGTTCTCTTTCCCTTCCAATACCTTGTGTTAACACAATTTTCAACAATTCTGAGCACTGCTACAGGCTTAGCCTCCCCCACCCAGGTCTAAATACACACTGCTCAAAAAAGCACTTCCTTCTATCCAGTTTGAATTTCCCATTTTAAAAGATTACATGCTCCTATTCTGGCATGAAGAGGAAGAAAAGATTCTGCACTTCCTTCCCTAGTGCAGGTTATTTGATACTTTTATATTTCTGGTTCCCTGGCTTATTTGTTAAAGATGATGCAACAACTGGAAGTTCTAAGGTTCCTCTGCAATCAGTGGCACATTTCCATAAGCTTAATTCCACCTAAGGCTTGCTGAAGTTCAGGCAGCTTTACCCCTCCATCTCCACCTGCATTATTGTCCACCTTCTGCTCCCCAGCCTCCTCAAGCCCAAGTAGCAGAGGGATACTGCAGTGCTGTACAAACAGAAGAAGGACATAACCCTCTCCCTACTGCAGCCTGGTAGCTGGACAAGACCCAGCATGGGGGGGGGGACCGGCTCCCTGCCTGCACCAAGCTTTGGTGGACGTATGGGTGCACCTGCATTGAACTGCTGAATTCCAGTTCTTCATCAGAGCCTCAGGACAGCCCTGCTGCAGCTTTGTTGCAAACGGTGTATAACTCTGGGAGAGATCTGCTCAGTGATGCAGGGAGCTGTTGCAGGGAGGAGTGGTGTTTGCAGTCATTTTAACTCCTCCCAAATACAGCAAACTTGTTATTTTGTGGCTTCACAGGCACCAATTTTGGATGACTGCAACAGTGAGAAGAAAGCTCAGCAAAGAGAACTGAGCAGCCCAAGCTCTAGCAGCAATGATGCCGCTTACCCGTGTCAAAACAACAGCCACATTCTTGCACCCAGCAGCAGCAGCAGCTACGAGCTTTGTGAGCATTTCCAACAACTTCCTCTAAATTGACAGCACTGTCCTAGCCCTAAATGGAGCACCAAAAATGAGCAGGGCTCCAGTGCCTGAGCTCAAAAACACAGCAGTATGGAAGAGCTGTGCAGAGTAACACCAACACCACCACAGCCAAACGCCTGTCACCAGCCAGCCAGGGGAGCCCCGCGCAGGTGTTGAAGGAGAGATCTGTGGTCACAGGCTTTGGGTCTTGAAAGTGTTCTCTTTTCCCACCTCTAAGGGTCAAAAAACATGTCTGGAAAGCCTCAGCCTGCAGAACTGCAGAGCTCTGCAGATCTGTCCTCACTGAAAACACACCCCTAACATTTTCAAATAGATTTTCTGAAGAGATCTGACCTTGCAGGCTGTGGCTGCTACCAGATGGAGCTGTCCTAGAAACAGAGCAAGGCAGTTTCCAAAGGGGTGGAGGACACAGTGGAATTTGCTAAAACAACGGGACTTTGGTGAAGGAATCAATGTGGTATAATCCAGTGAACTAGACAGTGAACATTCCCCTTAGCAGATAGAACACTTGGCAATGCTTAGGAAGAACACCCTTGAATGAGGACATTGTTTAAAGATTCTGAGTCTTGTTATGCTTAGGACTGAAATTCAGTCCGGGCAGAGAAGTAAGCAGAACTGCAGTCACTTAAGAGATGAACATAGTCCTTTACTAGAGCTAAATAATCCTTGCAAAGAACACGCCAGTAACGGAGGCCATTGCACATAGCAAATCTGCCTTTTCTCAACTGGTGAGACACAAAGAAATGCTACAGGGCTTGGAAGGAGAGAGAAGAGATTTAGAAGAACCAGGGGTCAAGAGCAGCACGAAGATCTGAGGAGAAGGACCTAGTGCTGAGCGTGAGACCAAAGGGCCTTTATAGAAAGAAAATACACGGGGTGACCATTCCTACAGATCAAATGTGAGGGACCTGCTGTCCCTGTTTTGGTGGGTCCTACTGGGTACAGAAAACAAAATAGCATTCCTGTAAGGTAGGGAAATGTTCTGAATGAGGTTTGTTCAAAGTAATCATCATATGCAGCATGTTTCTCAAAGAGGTTATAAATAAACCCTTCACTGGAGGTAAGGAGCTTTAGGCACTGAGAAGCAAACCTATTAAAAAAGATTGAAGTAGCACTCTTCTCTCTCCCTTCTCACAGCAGAATTGCTGCAGTTAAAAGCTTCCTAGTTAAGACCCATTTAATCGCATTAAAGTTGCATAGGCAGTCAGGCAGGGGGTTATAAAAAGAGCAATCCCTAACACGTCTAATTGGGTCTGATGTCAAATGCACCCTATCTGCAAGGTGAGCAAACAGGTCTCCCTAAACAAGCTGCCAAAGAAGGGAGAAGTTTCCACGGTCACAGGGCACAAGTTGTAAGAATGTCTGGATGGAGTCAGAAGCCAATATGGTCTCAAAAGGGAAGGACAAGTGCAAGGCAGGACTGCCACCCTGCCTGAGGCTAAGCAAGAGCTTTTTTAAAGAACTGGTGTTACACAGCAGTTAGGAAAATGCAATAGTCAGGTGTGATAGGAATAGCAAAGGCTCTGTATTATGGTTTGAGAATCTCTGGGTTGATGGCTGTGTTGCCCACTGACAATCACCAACTTCCCCATGGCAACCACAGCTACTTGTTCTGCAGAGAAACACTAGTATAAAACAACTACACAACCTCTAACAGCCGGTGCTTTTGTCCCACGTGAAAAATACCACTGTGTGCCTTGCCTGTGCCACGGCTCCTCTGGACCTGCTGTGGTCAGCCTTCACTCACACACTGCTCTTTGCCTAGTTCTCCCACTTTCCACAGCACTTCTCTCATGGGTGCTACCAGTCCACAAGGAAAGTTACCAGTTTGCCTTCTTTGCATTAAGAACTTTGCCAAGAAAACACCAAAACTGAGTTTCAGCCTTCCACTCTGGACAACAGCCATGACGAAGAGCAATCAAAGTATAGAGAGAAGGACCAGCTCCACTTACTCACCACACTGAGGTGAGCATGCTGACGTTGCTAAGCATTTTGTCACCAGAGGGAATAATCAAAACCAGGGCTGCAGAAAGGAGGACAGGTAAGTGCCATGGTACTGCCACAGTGTATATAGCCCCAGCTGTACATCAGAGCAGAACCTTATCATCAGCTGGACTTGGCCTGTCCTGGAGCAGAAGGAGATAAAACATCAGCAATGGGAGGTAACACCTCAGACTTAAGGAGGTGAAGGAAATCCTCATCAAAGTTCAGGATGAAACCAGACTCCCAACTTTTCCACCACTGAGAAATGCACACACAACTCGGGAAGTGC
This sequence comes from Bolborhynchus lineola, assembly GCA_025448015.1. NCBI lineage: Eukaryota > Metazoa > Chordata > Aves > Psittaciformes > Psittacidae > Bolborhynchus > Bolborhynchus lineola. The sequence continues at coordinate 6,842 of JAOEHX010046495.1, read as the reverse complement.
ACAGATTAGGTACTGGGGAAAAAGGTACTGGCAGTTCCTCGTAGGGAACGAAGGAGTGACAAATTTTCCTACGGGGACGAACGGGGAGCAGAGAGAGCAGTGGTTTCTCATCAGAATCTGAGGTTACAGCCTCATGAATTGGAGTCCAGCTGAGGATAGAACACTTCTTCAGGCAGGCTGGGGAACCCACAGGACTGTGCTGCCACTCAGCTTCCACTGATCCATCATAGGACAGAAGCTAGTGATGAGAGCTGCAGGGAGTAATGCTCTTCTGCTACCAAAGGGAGGTACCTGGATAGTGATGGTTCCCTTTCCATTGTCTGTCTGCAGATGGATCTCCATCTCTGGCAAGGCCTTCCCTTCTGCCATCAGCCGATGACGCAGCTTCTCCAGCGCATCGCTGCCATTGGAGATTAGCTCCCGGATAAATACCTGGGGATGAGACACATCCTGACCCTGCAGCCTGGCCTTGTCCACTGCATGGGACTCCAGAGACCTGGTAAATCATTGCCTAGTCACAATCTAACTCCCAGCTTGCTAGCAAAAGAACTGCATTTCCCATTATCTGCCAGAATAGTTTGTCTGAAATCATTATCAAAGTGCAGAGGCTCTGAGGCTCACAGTCACCGGCTACACCTACAGATTGCTTTGAAAATACATTTTCCAGGTGTCTTAAGAAAATGTCATTCAACAGCCAGGACTTGCTGGGAAACTGAGCAGGTATTGTCCCAGCTCCACTGTTTTGGAAGTACCCCTTGACAGAGACAGGGCTTTCCCAACAGAAAATCTACCAGCAACTAGTGGGGGCCTCACCTCCTTTTCTGAGTACAAAGAACGGGCAACAATGTCCAGCAGTTTCTTTGTTTCAGCCTGAAATTCATGTTTAGAGGCTGCACCTAGAAAAAAAATCACAAAGACATCTTTAAGGCATTTTGCCAGGGTCCTCTTGGGCAGGAAGGCAAAACTGCAGTTTTACCACTTATATCAGCTTCCCAGGAACAAAAGCCTGAAGCAGGATGGGACATAGGTAGCTGCAGCCTCCAAGAAGATTACGACAAAGATGACAACATGCTGCCTCATAGGCAGCACGCTTTACCAAGCTGACAATTTACCTCTGAACCTCAGCTCCTGGCATGCAAACCTCAAGGCAGCCAAAGCCTGTGGTTCTGGCACATTGGTCACCCTTTCTGGGCTGCAGAGCAATCAGTGAATGAGAAGTGAAAGGTGATTCCACTTGTTCCGAATGTGTGGCTCTTCCAGTCACCCTCTCAAACACTTCCCATGGTTTTTAGCCTACCGTCCACACTTTTCCTTGACTCAGTTTTCAAGGGAACCATCTGTACATGCTCTGCTCCAAGAGCTTATACAGCCAGGTAGCATTTCTCATGCCCAAACAATACTCAGAGCCCTAAGCAGAAAAAGGCAGATTCTCAAATGTCTCTGTGGATTGGACAAGAACATGCATATGTACAGTCGTATCTGCAGCTGGGTAGCTGTGCCTAGAAAGAGAATTTTCTTTGTGAAGAAGAACATGACAAAACACCTCAGCTGAAAGACCACCTCTGGTCTTTTAAAAATAGCATTTTCTCCTGCTAGAGGCATTAGAGAACCCTGAAGCAATGCTGGGAAAGCTACGGGTCCCACATCACCTCTGCCATGCCTTGCTGGCAAGAATCTGTATTCCCCAGGGGTGTCAACAGCTGGGATGTGAACAGTAGTAGAAGCAGTGCATCAACCCCACTGGGGGCCACCCAGCCTGGCAGTCTCAAAAGTACCTGCCAGAAAAAACATGGGAGGACGGAGTTAAGATACTATTTCTGTGTTTGAGTAACTGACATGGCTTCACTTTAAAGCACCTCTCCCTGGAGATGTGCAAAGCAATTAATTCCAACTAAAAGGTTGACACTAGGATTCTCATTAGACCTCTGTGATCCACAGCAATGACTTTGGCAGGCACAGCTTGCTTCTGGGGAAAAAAGCCTCTTTCTAGGCAAATTCTAGTACCTGTGGAGCCTCTACACATACGTGTGGCCATCAATTGCCTGGCTAAGTCCAGAGATGCAACTTCTTCCTGCAGTCTTGAAGGCCTCACATCTCAGTGAAGGCCATTCCAATTCACAAATTCCAATTTTTGGGAGGCGATGGTGCAATATAGATTCAGACTGCAGCTAGGACGCAGCAATCAATACCAGCACTTCCTCCTGGGGCAGAAACACTACTGCAGAGAGCTAACCCTCACAGTCAGGACACGGAGGCACCCAGACCTTGTCTCTGCCTGCATCGCAGGAGTGCTCCCACAAGACAGCTGTGTTTGTGCCCACCTTTCACATTCTCCGTGCTGCTGATGATGTTGTGCAGGGGCTCTTCTTCCTTCTCCTCTGCTGTCTGTGTGCTGTACGTCCGGAGAGCAGAAATGCTGGTGGCAGGAATGTTGTACCAGAGGCTCCCATGATGGATTATTTGTCTTTGGAGACATGCTGCTCCCTTTGCTAGAAGACATAATTGAAGATGTGTCAGTACACACCACAAGTACCAGCAGCAACAGGAACACTCATTAGAGGTCCCACTTAAGCAATCCCATGGGGAGTTGCAGTGCCTGATCAAGACTGAAGCTCCCTCCCAATGGAATAGGCACCATCTCCCTCTGGCATTGCATTTGCTACATAAGAAATGCAAAGTGCTACTTTAGATTGTCTCTTCTGAATTAAAATTCTAGCCAGAAGATGACCACTAGCAGCTCTCATAACAAAAATAACCAGTGAGAAAGAGGCAGTCTGCAGCTTTCACTGCTGTTACCTGACCAAGCTGAAGACAACAGGGAACACCTCAACTCCCACATTCCTGCCATTGGAAACAAAACCTCAGTGTAAGGCAGCCTACACCTCCAGGAGATGCCTCCTCTGTCAGGAGATTAAACAAAGCCAAACCTGGCCATCAAAAGACTCTTTGCAGCACTACATTGCTCTGTCCAAAGCCAGGTTCTTCGTGTGATTTCTGCACTGTAGTAAGAATGGCCTGTGCCAGAGAGAGAGCTTGGAGGGTGCGGACCTGAACATGCAGCTGCACTGCGATGGGAAATGATTTGCCTTCCCCAACCCTATAATGAACATAAACAGACAGGGAAAAAGCAATCAGGATGGTCTTGTGTGAGCAGGGAGAACCTGGATAAGCAGCAAGTGTCTGGAAGGAGTGATGAGTCCATGCTTTCCTTACACCTCCCTTTGTGCTTGCAAGCTGTTCCATCATGCAAAGAAAGGAGGCAAACCCTACACAGCAGGCCTGCAAGAGGCACGTTTTCAAGGTGTCCTTTCTTTAGATGAATGGGTACAAACTCACCCAAAGACTGAAGTGAGAACCATTAGCAGGGCCAGAGTCCCCCAGCACACTGTGACCTCCCTAGAAACAGCTTTTGTGTCTGTCCCCAGCCCTCCAGTCCAGCTGACATGCCAGGATTGCTCAGCTCCCTCCTGAGCCTTCCTCCACCTTGTCACAGCCCTGCAGTGAACTCTGCATCCCAGCTCTTTCACCAACACCCCTCATCATCCTCTGGCTCATCCTGGGAGGTCTCAGGCTCCCTTCACAAGTGCTCTGCAAACCTCCTGCCCACCTCAGCAGGTTCTACAGCCAGTACAGTCATCAAGAACAGGTCTTGCTCCTCCAGATCATCAGGCTGGGCTCTTCCTCCGGCTCAGATGAATACAAACCCCTGAGTTTTAACAGTACTTTTGGCTCCTACACCTCATCCTGAAGAGCTGATCAAGGAGTTTGTCAGTCCTCATTCTTCCTCCTTCTCACAGAAAGCTTTGATTCAAGATCCACTTTTCCAGCCAGAAGCTTGAATTACTCCCCAGTCATTCTGCCCTTAAAGAAAAGAGCCCACAAATAGTTCCTAATGTATCTGAACACCTCCTACACACATAACTGTTAGCTCCCTGCGTCACAAACAGTTCTGCCGCATTATCACAGGACAAGTTCTTTATCTTTCATTCGACCGCCTTTGTTGAGCTCATCTGAGAAAGCAACAAGGAAAACAGCCTGGGAGACTGGAGTGGAAAGCAGCAGAGCTCATCATGTGGCTGTCCAGCCCGTCCAGCATCAGAGAGGAAGGGCCTGAGTCAGCCCAGCGATCACACATTTATTTACATATTTACACTGGGTTTACATATTTATGCTCCTTTTATGCTGTGTCGGATACGCTGAAAAATCTGCCCATGTACGAAAGCACACACACGTTTTCCAGCCAGCAGAAACAGAAGAGGAAATCTTGCCCCCTCCCTGACTCCAGGATCCAAGAGAAACAGGTCGGGAGCAGCTCTGTGCTAACCTGAACTACCATCAGATCTCCAGGCAGATGGACTCTGGAGCCAACACACAGGTCACCCCTGTAGCCCATAACCTGACTCTAAACCCCACAGCTATTTATAATTTTTGATATCTTCATGGGTTTTTGACCCCCAACCTCTAAAGCACAGTAATAAACCACCACCCATCAATTCAGAGGTTACCTGTGGATTTGTGCGATGTTTGATCATATCACCCTTAACTAACAGCCCATCCTGTGCCAGGTAGAGACAAAGCTCATTAAACGCAACCTGCAGCATCTTCAGACTGTTTGTCTCCTGCAGAGCCCTTGCCTGGCCAGCAGGGAAAGGCTCCAGGCAGTTTTGGATATAAACCCACAATTATCAGCACACAGAAGTTGCATCTGCTGAGTTAACAGGCAAAGTGACACCTAGAGTGAGCCCGAGAAACAAATTCCTAAAACCAAGAGACAAAGAAGGAATGGTTCTGGCTCCAGGTGAGTGATGCAATGTGCTGGGGCAAATCAGGTCTCTTTGTATCCAGTTAATCAACTGCTGAGCTTTATCACATACCTTCCTGTTTGCATCACTGCCCCACCTGCACCACAGAAGATGGCAGATACCCACATTACTCTCCAACTTCCAGTTCTCAGTGGATCCCAAGTGATCCTGTGTGTATGACCACAGGGCAGTTTCCCCTTGCACACAGGGAACATGCCATAGCAAAGGGAAGGACCTGTGGGCTCGGGGACTCCTTTCAATGCCAGATGCCTCAGTGATCCCTCATCCCCCATCCCCTCAGGAAACACAGCGCTTCTGGGAAAAGGACTGCTGTGAGCCAAGCCAAACGCCAGTTAGAAATTTAGGGGGGGGAATTGAGCACAAAGAATAACCAGTGCAAGACAAAGAGGAGAATTTGGGTCAGCAGAAATTACCATAATAACATGGTTGCTGTGCAGTCACAAGCCTGAGGATGCTCTTGCAAAGAAGAGCATGAGGAATAAGCTGCTTCCAGCCAGATCTCATCAGAAGAAGCAGCTTCTGAGCTGAGCATCAGATTCTCTGTGAATCTGGGGAAAAAAGTCCCTGACTGATGCACTCAACCCAAAACACCTCCCAAAAACTGCACCAGTTTCAGCCTTCAGCAAGTGAGAGCCAAGAGAAAACGATTCCAACTTCGTGTGGCCAGAGGGAAGGACCTGCTCCTGCAGCCAGCGATGTCCACCTGCATCCAGGTGGAAGGACACCACCTCCTGTGCCTCCTTCTTTATTTCCACTCCACACAGCTCCTGCTCACTATTTTTTCTGTGAAGGACCCGAATGACGGGTTAAGGAATAAACCTCTGGCTGTGCTGGACTCTGTCCATTCCAATAGAGGAATGTGGCTTCTCTCTCGGACACAAGCACTAATAAACCACTGGGGATTATTGTGGTGCAAGAACTGAATTGCCCAGAAACACCAAAGCAGCACTCAGTGGCACAATAAATCTAATGGTCTGACCCTGATAGTGACCCTCTTTGTCACATGTTTTCCTCTGTCACATTTTTCTTTGTAGGCCACAGGGAAACCACAGACCACACTGACAACCTACAAACCTGTCCATTAGGAGCTTGGTGACAGATAAGCCTGGCAGATACCGAGCAGAAGACACGCAGAAACTGTCAACACAACCCAGCTGATGAGAGCTCACAAGTGCGCTTCCCGACCGGCACACTGTGCCCTAGATGGGACAGCGCACAGCACTATCAGGACCTCAGAGTTCCCATCTTCTCAACCCTTGATCCTGCCAGCTGCCTTGGGTGGAATCCTGGTGAACACAAACCCTAAGGCTCATTTGTATGGTTCTCTGGAACTGGAACAGCCAGAGAACAGCAACCCTGCTGCCTTCTCTGCTGCCTTATGCCCTGCACATGCTATACATGCTACTTGAGCCAGGACATGAACCTGGACACACTATACATGCTGTAGGAGCCAAGGGATGAACCTGGATGTGCTACCTGACCTGGATGCTACACATCCTATACAGGCCAGAATGTGAACCCACACATGCTACAGACCCAATATGGGCCAAGAGTTGAATCTGGTCAAGCTGCATGACCTGAACACACTATATGCCCCATAGGCCAGCATTTGTACATAGCATGTCATGTGTCTAGGAGATGAACCTGGACACACTATATCCCGTGTATGAGCCAGGACATGAACTTGGATGTGCTGTATGGCCTGGACATGCTCCACACACTGCATGAAGCAGCATGGGAACCTGGACACGCTCTTCACCCTACACCAGTCAGGACATGAACCTGGACAAGCTGCACACGCTATGGGAGCCAGCAGGTGACCCCGAGCACGCCGTGTGCCGTACGCGAGCCCGTGAGAAGCCTCCTCCCCCCGGAGGGCCGGGCCTCCACGGCTGCCGGTGGCCGAGGGCACGGGAGGCCCGTGGAGCCGCTGCCCGGGGTCCCCCGGGACGGAGGCAGCACCGGTTGTGCACACACGGGCCGCGACCGGCGCATACGGCGTCAAAGCAGCCCCGTGGA
>JAOEHX010046494.1:14284-38280 GCA_025448015.1 Bolborhynchus lineola | reverse complement strand
AACACTGTTCCCAAGCTGAAAGTCAAGGAAAAAAAAAAAGAAACACAGCTCTGCACCAACAACCAAGAAGGAGAAAAACGACTGCTACTGCCAAATCCAGGAAAAGCAGAAAACTTGCAGCTTGTCATCAGGAAAGAAAGGTGACCTGGGGGACAAAAAAAGTCACCAGAACAACAGATCTACTAATTCAATAGTAAATGAGGTATAGATGACTGGGATTCATATTTTCCTATTCTCTCGGTTCTTTGCATTTGCTTAAGAAAAACACTACAAGACACTCATTCTTCAGCAGAGAACTGTGTAAATACCTTTTCAAAGGAGGTAATATAGGGAACCAAATACTGAGCCAGGTTTTCTTACTCTTCCCATAGGGAGGAAGAATTACTGTTAACAAAGAGAGCTAGACACACAAATTTCTGCTGTCATCTTTAAACTATCTTGTTATTAGAAGAGAGGTGCTTCAAGCACAGTTTTACTAGCTATTTCTAAAACTATTGCCTTAGTGAAGGAGTCTTCTTTTTCCTCTCTCCAAATTAATTTTTCTTTGCTTCTTCTTTCCAAGGGAAAAGCGATAGATATGGAAAACAACGTATGTGGGAAAAATCACATAGCTTCAGGAATGGAGTTTTACCATTGCTATTCAAAATATAATGAAAAAATATGAACAAAAGAACCAGAGATGCTGAAATATACTGGCCGAACTCTTTGAAAATGTAATCAAAAGTTTTATTTCTCTAACAGCGTTGGTACAGAGCTAGTGACAGATGTTTCCTATGGAGAAAAAGATGGATTAATGTACTGGAGTACCTAAGAGTGAAGAAAGGATGTTGAAAAACTGAAAAGGAGTGGTAAAGACCTCCCATGTTAGTTAAAGGTAAAGGTTACTGGTCATATTTTCAGAGGTGAAAAGAAGGAACAAGTGTAGTGAAATCCCCACACAATGCTTACAACTACAAAACTTTACTTTGTTTCATAATATGATACTTTGTTAGCAGGTGAATTTTTTTTTTTTTTAATTTTTTATTTTGAAAGCATCAATTTCAACATGAAAAGACACTTTCAGACAGAAGTTGAAATTTGCATTTTAGGAGTCATAAAACATCTTCTTGTATTGGATCTGACATGTGAAGTTCAAAGAAGACTAGATGGACTTCTCACAGTATTTTGCCAACACCAAATCTTCACTTTTGACAAAAGAAGAGCTAGAGCATGGACATTTTCAACTACCGGCCAGTCTTGGTACTCCCCAGGGCTTATATGGCATGTTTAAGCATGTGAAGTAGAGAGTTTCAGGGAAACCTGAAACCCTCTCGGTTATTTTATCAGAAAACAAAGCTTAAAAGTCATTCATCACTTCATGCTCAGGGCTCGGTCATTCTACCACTGTGTGGGACATGTCACAGCATTTTCTCTAGGAGAAGGCTATCCATCAATCACTGGAATATGGGCAGATCTGGTTGTATGTCCAGTCTACTGCACAAAAAAGTACTGTTTGGGTTTTTTTGTTTGTTTTTTTTCAGATACATACATACTCCCACTATATGCCAAGTCCCTTGACTTCCTCTCCAGCTGTCAAACCCTCCTTAATCCTTCCCACAGCTCTCTCAGAGTCCCCAAATCCCTACAGAGATAAGTGATTCAGAACTTTGCCAAAGGCACCTCCCTGCTGTGAGTCCAGATGTGTGTGGGAGGTCCTCTATTTCAGACTATGCCCAGATCTCAAACCTGAAAGTAACACTTGCCTGCACTCACAAAACTCCTGCCCCAAAATGCAGGGATGTACTAGCTGCTTTCTCAGTTATACAAAAGCTGAACACTTGAATTAACAGAACGGGAGTATGAGAAAGGCAATAAGGCAAGATTCAATTTGTTCCACATTTGCTTGTAAATATCCTATACAATTTTATTTTACTCCTCTATTTCAGTTTCTCCAAATGTTCCTTTTAACCAGAACATAAACACAGCCCAACGGATATATAAAGATACACATATGCCTACAGAATAGAGAGACCACGTGCGTGCGCATGCTTTACAATATATTGATGATCTATGTTCCAACACTAAAGGAATTAGCATATCGGAGAACCACAGATTCCAGGGGAAATATAGATCCCCAGGAACTCCACAGTAGACATGTTGTGTCATGGAGAGCAATTAGAGGAAATTAAAATTACATTTTGATAAACTAGAAAATACCCAGAACTAATAACGGGGCTATTTTAGCTCTTTTTATCTCTCAAATATTTAATTTATGAAGTCCCCAAGATTTCACCAATGAAAATCAGTACTGGTAAAACTAGTATCTGAAAACATTCATACTAGTTTCAGTACCAGGGGAAAATTAAATAAATAAATAAAAATTACTGACATCCATTAAAAAAAAGTAAAAGCTCATAATTGCTTTGCACTTCCACTGTCCCACAAAGACAATAACTTTTTCCCCTTTTTGATGTCTCTGATATTTTTTGTTCTGATACTGAGACAGTAAAAACAGTGAAAAGTGTTGCAATTTTCTTTTTGCTCTGAAAGAAGTCATTCTGAGATTTTGTATGTTTGTCCTTAAAATAGATGTAGTTCTTGAATACCAGAAGAGGAGCTGATGATCCTTCTAACACCACCCCATGGGACCAAACAACTTCAGTTTTTATAAGACTCAGGAGAAGTAGAGAAATGAGCCCTTTTGTAAGAGTGTGTCCCTTTTGTAAGGTTTGATTAATGTATTTATTTGTGCAATTAAAAGGCAGAATAAAATAAGTTGTCAAATTAGTGGACATTTGTGATTTCAAATCCAGACAGTCTAATTATTTCTTCTATCCCTAGTTTCAAAATTGGCATGAACTTTGTCTCCTGTTCCTCACATAGCATTTAAGGCATTAACACTTCACATTGCTCAGGAACTGGGACTCTCAGCTGCTTACATTTGGGATAAAGCACTGGTTTCTAGCTCTTGTGATTAATAAATTGGAACTGAAATAGAGAGGTAGAATGAAGGCAAGGTAATAACCCCTTTGACATCATTATAAGCCTTTGGTATCATGATTTCCTTGGGTTGAAAATGGAAGTTGAAAAGGTTTTCCTGCTCTACTGACGTATCATTCCAGGTGTTACAGTTCGTGTGAACGTTAGTATCTTTTGGCTTCTAATACATGAGGCACCTTCATGTCTAGGCATGATAACCCAAATAAATAAGTAATAAAACACTTCAGAAGCAAAAGTGCTATCTATCGCTGTTCCTAGTAGCTTTAAATGCTCAATGTGTTTTCTCTCTAACAGATACCACTTAACTTTCAGAAATCAAATAGTTTCTTCTTGTTTAAAGCTAACTAATCAGTTGCTATAGACATCTAAGGGTCTAATATACATACATTTGCTTTTGATGCAAAATCTGTTCCTGAGTCATGTGCTAGCTCTTTTCTTCCACCAAATGTGTCACTGGCTATTTTTAATTTCTTTCCCATATATTTTATGAAGCTGAAAATCAAAGCTAACAGGGACAAAAAGCAAGTCCCAGCAGGTTGAAAATATCATGTCTTAGTATTTTAGACATGTGTCAGCTTGATAACATAGGCACAGCACTAGAGGGATTGCCAGAATGTGACAGTGCACATGGCTTAGAGTTTACAGAACATGCTTTAAAAAAAGACTGGAAGGCAACAAGGGCAAGGCAGCCAGACTGTGAGTCTCATCCTGATCTCCTGGTCTTAAATGCAAAACCAGGGAAACTTACACCAGCTAAGTCAGGCTAGAGAAACTTGAAGTTTTGGAAGCAAAAATCTGATCAGGATGCAAATTCAAGTGATGGAAATGCTGATATTAAAGATCTATATATTGCAGTCCTCTCATGACATTCATTTATGTAGCCTGTGTATGGCTTATTCCACTGCTTACATTAACTCTAAGGGAAAAAGTGCTATTTAATGAAAATGATGTCACACCAATATTTCTTGACATGAAAATATTTGGCTTTCTTATCCTTCTCTTCTTTCTGTAGTAAGAGATTAGGAGTTGTATCTACTTCATAAAAATATGCAATAATGTTACAGCAAGTGAAGATGGCACTTAGTGCTAAAACTTAACAGTATCATAGTTGCTTGTATGTTTTGGTAGTTAGCAGTAGAGTACCGTTTTGGTATATTGCATGGCAATTTGCACCTGAATATCAAAGTCCATTAAAATATTCATTAAGTCTCCCTCTTTCCCTTCATCTTCACCTCATTTAGCTAAGAAGTATTTGATTTACCCTGCATTACAGGTAGGCAAATGAGCAATACAGATGCACAGCCACAGAAGGAATCGACAGCAGAGCTGGGAGTGGCACACTGGAATTCAAGGCTTTTTATCCTTGGCTTTCACATCTCAACCTTCAGCTTCCTCTTGCTCATGTGACAAATGACAAAATGACAACAACAAATGTCACAAGAGCTGAAGCCAGCAGCCTGCCTCAAGACAGAAAACAGAAGTATGAACTAGCTATTTCAAGTGCTAAAAATTCATACATATACTTAGTGGGATAAACAGAGCACAATGCGATCTTCTATGGCATCTCCTGTGCTTGAGTGAGCCTCTCTGTAGCAGAGGGTCAGTCATAGGCATCACACAGGCTACATAAGGCAAACAAAAGCAACTGTTCAGCAGGACACAGCAGCCTGGAGGCTGCTGTCCTGATGCCTGGACACTTGATTTACTTTTCACAGTACTCAAACATGGAGGTTACCCTGAACTTCATGATTCAGGGAGCTACAACTCTGATTGTTCTGCTCCAACAATCTGCCACTTGAGCTAAAAAGAATGTTTTTCCTCTTAGCCTCATAACAGGATTGACCCGGTCTATCTGACAGAGGGCAGTATTACACAAAACCACGAACTTGTTGATTATAATATAATTTTATAAGCAGTTGTTTTATTTAAGCAATTGCCAAGAAAAAGCTTTAGAATCAGCAGGAATTACTCGTGAAATACACAGAGATCAAGAATCTAAATGGAGCAAGCTTTAAATACTGATTCATTTTCACTATAAGTAATAGTACTCAGCGTTTCTCAGACCATATATGGATTAAGAAAACTGAACCAAGCATAATATCATCGGTTCATATTGACAAAAGAAAAGCTAACTTCTTTTTATCCCTCTGTAAATAGAGGAAATATACCGTGGGTGAGTTAAATGAAATAATTAAATGAAGTAATTCTATGTTGGAGCTGAACATATCCCATCACTTCCCTCTTCTGGTAACTCTTAGATTATACAGGTAAGCCTTATGCTTGTGAGAAAAGTTCACAGATTTCACCATTTCATCTTCCCTGCAGAAGAAACTAATAACTGTAAAACAACTGGGATTTTAGCTAGGCTAAATGTATGTGTAGGTATGCTTTTTGTGATGTTGTGAACATTTGCAAGAAAACTGGCTACCTCTTCCTCTGCTAACTTCATCTGAACCACTGATTTCAGCTGGTTTATCCTAATGCACTGAGACCTCCCACACCACTAACATGGCTAGCACATTCACTAGGAAGAGGATTAAAAATGCCAGGAAATGCACCATTGTAAAAGCCAAAGGATGTTTTTTCTAACTAGTGTTTGAAGTGTAAGCAGATACCTGAAAACTCAACTGGCTTTCTGCTGCCTTATGCATTATTGCACAGATGGCAGAAGACACTCCAGATGTGTTTCCAGACTTGTGTACAAGTTATACAAGCAAAACATCTGCAAGATAGTTTTTACCAGTATCAGTAAAGAGGCAGACATCACAAAGAGACAAACTGAAGACTGATCCCACAAAAAGGTGACCTACTCTTAGAAATTTTAAGCATGTCCTACATTTTTGTCTCCTAACTGCAAATGAATGATGAACTATGGATTTTAGAAATACATTCACACAGATGTCATTCCAGTTGCATGTGCACTGTGACATAGCTTTCCCAAGTTTGCCTCTAACAAAAAGGCCTAGGTACTTTCCATTCAAGGTACAGCCTCCACCTTGTGTAACATTTTCTGGTGCCTAAAGCACAGACAACAGCAGTTCTTAGTGTAAGACATCAGTATGCACACACAAATCCCCTAAAATGTTGTATAAGAAATCACTTTAGCATTATGCCAGTAAACCATTTGTAGAGTGAAATGGTAACAGAGTTTGAAAACTTGAAAACTGATCAGCTGCAAACTTTGTCTTTCTAAGAAGCTGTGTGAACATCTTGCAACTTCCAGCCTGAAGCCTCGAGGTGACACTCAGAACGTCATTCAAAGCTTAGTGCCCCTTTGTGGACTCCACTTGGGAAGGTGGGGAGGGAAGGAGGGAAAGGGAAGGGGAAGAGGGATGACAGAGCTGCGGGGAGCTAAACACCAGCTTACAAACAGAGAACAGAATCACATAACAACACTAGACTAATGTACTCCAAGACACACTGACAAGACAGATGGACACAGACAAGACATAAGATTGCTACTGAGAAATAAAATAAAAAAATAATAATAAAAAAAGAGCAAAAAAACCCCATAAAATAAAGTAGATAGCTAACACTGGGACTGCAAGAAGCAGCCGACAGTACTAGCATAAGTCTTCCAAAAAGAAGAAATTATAATACAATTAAAAATTAAAATTGAAACGATATCCCCTCAAATCATACACTACGGACTTGCTCGGTTAGCCTGAATGCGTAGCTCTGATGAAACACAAGATGGCGTCATCACAACCCATGCACCGGTTAATGAAGGCCATGGTTAGTTAAATCAGCTAAACTACAGCATGCCATAACAATGATCTTGCACCGACCCAGAAATAAAAGATACGACAGATATTCTGCATTGCAATAAAATTCTTTTTATGCCATCTGCGGTTTGTAGGGCTTTCTTTGTTGGAAGAATTTTTCCTGGGAGAATGCAGGAGTGTAGGGGAGCCTTTTTGTTCCTTCTGAATGTTTTTTCTCTGAACTCATTTAGAAAAAAAAAAAAAAAAAAAAAGGAAAAGGACGGGATAGAGACTTTGCAGAAGTTCAAAAAAGGGTAGGGAGAAGGGTAAATAAAAGGAAAGAAAGGTAAGAATTTTCATTCTTATGCACACAACTTTCTCAGGATGTCTAAAAACGTGGATTTCTCAAGGATGGCAAGAAAAGATTTTGTTGCCTTTATCAGTTTGCAGATCTATATCTCTTGCTTGAGATGACTGAACCATTATTTTGTTGGAAGAACTCCAAAAATATAAATTGAAAAGTACAGCAATGATTTCAAAAACGAAAAAATAGCGGTATGGCACCATTACGAGCCCCCTCCCCCCAAAAAAAAACAAATGAAAGAAATATAAAAGAAACCAAAATGTCAATCACCAAAAATTCATGCGGCACAAGATGAGGTGAAACGACAGAAAATGTTCTTCAAATATATACAATGTATATATCTATCTATATATACACAGAGTATTTGTGTATATACCGATGGATATACCTGTATAATTTCTCCCTGCCCCACCCTACCCCAAGGCTAATTGGTAGATGAAACTATCAATTAAAAGTAAACAAATAAATAAAATGAAGAAAGAAAAAACTGTAACAAAAAAGAAATTAACGTGCTTTTTTTTCACCAGGAAATAACAATATCATGCATCTGTCCACGCCAGCGGATGGCAGGGTTAGATGAAGGCATGAATTTCTGTGTAAACATGTGACTGGATGATAGGGGCTACTGCTGATATTGGTCTTTTATTACTATAGCATATGCACACATAGATATATATGCACACTTTATATATAGTGCATATATAGATAAAATATCCTCATGGGTGGGGCCCTTGGAGCTTACATAGGAAAAAAGATCAATAGGCTGAAAACCAAAATCAGTATAAATTCCTAATATAAAATAAGAAAACAAAAATTGCTGTAAGTCATCTGCATGATTGATTAGTAAAACTTGATTGTTTGGAGTTGTTTTGGCTGTAAGACCGTAGCTAGGAAATTCCATCAAACAAGTGTCACAACCATTTTACCCTGGGAAGTGCCCTGGATGAATTCCATTCTGTTGTGGTTTAAACACTAAACTCAGGACATGCTTGTTCAGGTCTGTATCGTATTCAGCCTGTGAGATAGTAAGCCAGCTTCTCTGTGTGCTCTGAGGTACGTGCACAACACCATTTTTTGATCACAGTGTGAGAAACAGAGCAGAACTGCTCAACAGTGGGAGAGACTGAGGGTAACGGCACTGGATGTGTGGGAGATGAAAATTCCCTGTCTGCTTCAGGAAGGTGGATGCAGTTTATGCAGGACAAGAGCCAAATTAGCACTTCTCTTTGTTTCTTCAGTTAAGGTTTCTTCACTTCCAGCAGTGTTTTCTGTACTGTGCTGGCTGCTTGTAGACTCTTGGAAGAGAGATTCTGCTTGTTTTCCACAAATAAATCTCTGACCTAGGCAGCCTACAGGTACCTGGTTCTGTAACTTGCATGGGTGGAAGCTTGACTGACCTAGCCGACAAATCAGGAGGCTGAAGTGGATGGGTACAGGCCAATAAATTATACATACAGACAGCATACTTATAGGATATTTATCTCCTGTGTATGGGTACATGCTACAAAACACTGTGTAACTTCCAGTGCAAAGTATCTGTAGATTTTGGCATCTCTATTGCTGTCTCCAGTCACTCATGAGAAAGGTTTATTAGTAATGCCAACCTTATCATATATGAAGTCTTTTGGAAAACACAGATTAAATTTCTTAGGAAAAAATCACCTAGGGAATTGTTGGGTTTACAGGAAAGGAAAGCTGACAACTGCACCAAGAGAAAATGTAGGCTGTTCAAGCCAGGGAGCTAGAATTAGGGCCCTACAGTCCATTTCAAGAGATTGCATTGTGGGCTTCAGGCTAACGAGTGAGTGTCTGGGTCTTACTGTTTTGAGTAGCGCAATGAGCAGCTTGGGCTATGATCCAGATCAGTTGCCCAGCCCCCAGCAACCAACCTGCTTTGTGCCAAAGCACTGCACTAATGGACATGCTTAGCAGGAACAAGGGCAGTGGCATGAAGAGATGGCAGCTGTTAGGAAAGCATAACTATAATCCTCAGGGTTTTGAAGTCCCAATAGAATTATAGAGTTATAGAATCAACTAGGTTGGAAAAGACCTTTCAGACCATCAAAACCAACCATTACCTCAGGACTACCAAGACCACCAATAAGGTCAGATTGCTGTGGTGCTCCTCATTCAACTGGAAACAGGTAAGTGCTTGCTTTCTTCATGATGGCACTGTGCTTCCTAGCTAGGAGTAAAGATATTTTCCTTACAAACTTTTCACTCTGTGAGAGCTGCTGAGTGACCAAAATGCTACCACTGGCTGTGTTCAAAAGCACAGGCTCAGGACCCTGGCCTCAGCTTTTAAGGACTTGAATATTTGAGCCTTAGATCTCTCCAAAACAGGCCAGAAGAATGGCCTGTACTCATACCAGAGAAAAGCATCATGTTTCTGGTGCAGAAACCAGAAGATTTTTGAACAGGTACTGAGACAAGTGACATTTCTATAGAGATAAGAGAGGGACTGCTCTCATCTGTAAGCAAATGTTTCTTCAGGGTAGATGAGCAGTTTTATGCCCTCTGTATCATTTACAGTAAGCCATTCCAGGAGTTCTAGATATCTAAGTGTATCTAGGCTTGTCTGCAATAAGATGAATAGCAAGTAATTTTTATCTCTAAACCTGCAATGGCTTCTTTTTCATTTTGTAAAGTACAGATAGGGTTTGGATTCACAGCTGTCACTGTAATTTTTTAGAATAATTCCTTATGTATACATATGTGTCCACAAGAGATGTCTGTAAGCTACTTCAGTCAGGACAGGTCCTGTGACAGCTTCTGGCTTCTAAACAATGGGATCTACAGAAATCCCAACAGAAATCAGTTTTGGAAGAGGGCAAAGAGTGGTAGCCAGACTGATAATACCAGTGTCACAAGCTAACCAGGAGAATCCTGAGAGGAGCACAGTAAGGAAATAGCCTTTACAACATCTTCTTTTAAAAAGATGCAAGTGTCCAGATAGAGATCATCTGATTACTGAGATTCAGGTCTTGGTTTCAACAGAGTTAAGAGGCAATAAGACCATGTAATTGGTTCTCATACAATATTTAGCCTCAAAGAGGACACAATTTTCTGTCTTTTGAACTATTTTTGAGTACATCAAAACCAAAGTCCTCAAAAGGACTCTGTAGGGTACTACATCTGATCCAGGACTGAGACCAAAGTAATATATTCAGATCTTGGGATTTGATTCTGACCCATATGAAATCTGAAAGCTTTTTATTTGCCAAGCAACATTATCTGCTGCCCTTGTCTTGGTTTTCACAGCAGATTCATAGTGATGTGTATCATATCTCACATCTGCAGCAGTGAGTTCAGTAACCTTTGCATTACTGGTCCATGGCACTGAGGGTGATGGAAGACCAAGTCCTGGCATTTGGCAGAAACTCAAGAGCTTTAAAAGCTACACATTACCAGAGCAACAAAAAGGAGGCTGTGCTGGGTTATGTCACTTAATTTTCAATATCCTGCAAAAGGGCTCAGGCAAGTCAGAAGGCAGCGTAAAACACATTGACCTGCCAACAGAATAGGATGAAGCAATTTCAAGTGGGTCCAATTAAAAAAAAATAAATAAATCCAACCCCACACACAGGAAAATACCAGCAAGATAATCATAATCTTTTCTTTCTATGATGGATACATTTAGGTACCAGATCTTGGCATATGGACAGAATCCTGACTTGGCTGGTGAAGTGTAAAGGCAAATGTTCAGCCAAGCCAGCTCAACTGGATTTTGATAAGCTGGCTCAGTTTGCTTTAATGCTTCAGACTGGACTGGGCCACATGAGTGGTTTGATACTGGCTGTACTGCAGACACTGTTCTACCTTCCCTGGATGCACTGGGGATGGAGACAGTAAGATAGACAAAGAAACCTAAATGAGGAGCACCACAAACCAACCACTTTCCCTTTCTATTATGATGGACTGCGATAAGTTTATACTTTTGGAGGCAAAAAGTACGTGCATATCCATCTTCATTCTGGTGACCTTGTACACCAGCACCTCTGAGAGCAGGAAACCTCAAAATCCGGAAGTGCAAATTTCATCAGCAAGGACCATCTAGGAAACCTTTTTAATTTATAATCAGGCTAACTTTTATTCTCAATTACCAAGAAAATATTCAGATTTCAGTGGCTTATGCAAACCAGCATCATATGAAAGAGGAATAGGGTATGATAAATTTTCAAAAATGTGTAGTGATTTAGAAAAGTAGCTTCAGAAGATTTTCAGCAAATTATATCATTCTACACAGCAGATATTCAACTATCTGTAGGCATGTACAGCTGCTAACTCTAATCCTTAGCAGGATTTTTAAAGTCAAGTCATCTGTACAAATCCAGTGTGTACCTATTTGTAGCATTAAACTTCTAACTCCGTCAAGAAAGAGGCAGTTTTAGACTGGAAATGTTGTTCTAAAGCACTCTGAAATTTTATGCTAAACATCCATTTTACCAAATTTCTCCTCAAGCTCTGATTTTTCTACTGGCAGCACAAGCTGAAAACATTGCTATTACCATTTCTAGCCATTGAAGTAATTGTTATTTCTGTGTTGAAACATAAATGACAATAATGTACAAGATCTCATTTCCTCCATCAGTTGAAATACTTGGCAATCGGAATAATAATAAAAAAAGAAAAGTCTTGAAATGTTAGTGAAGCTTTAATGAAATGATTCCTATCCATTCACTTGCATACCGGTGGTGGTATGTTAGCCTTTTTAGCATAGTGCTATTAATATCATGCCTCACTTTCATGATAATCACTGTGCTGGCATTTAATTACTACTTTTATTTAAAATCCAAGTACCCACAATATATATGCTTCACAATCAAGTATTATTTGGATTAATTTTCTGCCATATGGGGAGCTGAAATACTCACAGAGATCTGTGAAAAAAGAGATGAGAGTAGCTGAGTTATCTGTTAGCATCAGTTGTTGTGTCACTGTCTTTCCTGCCATCACAGGGGAGTCAAGAATATGAGTGGAAGTTCCCAGCTACAGGGCAACGCCAGTGTCAGGTTACTGCAGGACCAAGTTCTACCAAAAATGCAGGTACAGCATGACAAATTGAAAAGAAATATGAAAGCACTAGCTTTGGGTGAATTTTAATGTTATTATTTCATTAATCAAATAGCTTCAGGAAACTGGAAACAGAAGATTTTAATGCTTTCTTGGGATTTTTTTTTTTAAAATGTAATCAGCCCAAATAAACTAAAGCAAAACCAAACAAAACAAAGCAAAACAAAAATCTCCCAACCCTAAACTATTTATATGTTTCACTTTCAGCGACAAAATAATTCTAACCAAATTCCTTCTTTTTCTTTTAAATGTACACAGAAATTCGATGATGTCTGTTCTCTATTATAGAAATGCTTAACTCATGGCAAGCCTCAAAAAAGAAGACTTGAAAAAGCCAGTAAGAAATAAAATTGACTGCAGTTGCCTGCTGGATATCACATCATATATCTCACCAGAAAGAAAAGCCACTAATTTATCAAAATGTATCTGAAAGGGAGAAGTTGAGTCAGTTCCACATGGCCAGTCCTTCTGACTCTTTAATGGATACATTTTGAAGCATCACTGCAGATAACAGGGCAAGAATTACTACTAATTTTGTTACGTTTGAACTATGTTTTGGTGCTCCCCAATTTCTTTGGGCTCACAGGAAACAAAATTAGTACCAATTCATTACCATGTTAACTGTATTCAAAATCCCATGGACAAATATATCCTTTTATAGTCCATCTTCAGAGCAATCAACAAAGATTAAATAATGCTCATTATTGCTTCACTGTTGTTTCTCTTTTGCTTTACAAACATTCACCCTCCCCACTTCATAAATCTTTATTATTTGTCACATGCCACATTGGTATTTTTTGTTTCCCACTGTGTCAGTGAAGTAACTACTACAAACATGTAAACTATTAATTAGCTGGGATCACTTTCAGGAAGTTTGGCTTTCCATGCGAACAACTTCATATTAACAACATAGTGACTACATATCTGTGTTTTGCTGTTGCCAAGTCCATGGGATCTGATGCTTGGCTGCATAATTTTTATTTTATACACCGTGTATATATACATACATGTATATATATATACACATATACACACATATATATACATATATAGTTATATATGTATACATTCACACACATATAAATATATGTATGCATTGTTTTTTGCAAATGAAATCAGAAAGCAAGCAAAACAAGACTGACCTGACTTACCTGTACTGGGCTCACAGTCGATGAAATCTTCATCATCACTGGAACATTCAGCTGATGAAACGATGTCATCTGTTGTCTGGCATGTGAAGGAAAGGAATGAAGGAAACAGAACAGAGAGAAAAAAATATAAGATACTTGCAAATCAAGAGGCTGGTACAGAGGCAGTGAAGTACCTCAGGAAAAAAAAAAAAAAAGTTTCAGAATTTTCAGAATTTCAGAACTTTAAAAATATTTGTACCAAGCATTCTAGATATGCCTGTGTAAATGGGCCCTCTACAGAGTTAGAATATCCTGTTGGAGCAATAGTACTTATCCTGTTGAGTATTTCAGGTGTGATCAGTTGTGGTGTGCCTGCCAGGCTGTTTAGTTTAGCAGGCAGACCATGCTGTGTTGCTGAACACAGTAAGTACATCAGGCTATGACACCTGCTTGGCTGGCAAACTGTCCTCCCACAGCCGAAGTATACGAGTCCGGCTGGAACATGCTGGGCTCCTCGACAAACACCAATCCCACGTAGGGCCAGCCAGAAGGCAGTTACTGAGAGACTCACCATATGAGGCATGCTCAAGCTGAACATGCTTTCTGCAAAGAAAAACATCTCCCAGGCAGCTAGCAGTACTCTGCTGTGTTGCTAGATGCATCACTCTGAGGCAGAGATAGTTCCTGCTCCTCTTCTAATGTACTTCTTCTTGGGCTGGGAATCCTTTGTATTTACCCACATAGTAAATATCTATGCAACCAATTTGTCGCATGATGAAGAACTGCTGCATGTGTCAGGTATGCCCAACATGCAACCTCACCTGCTTGCTTGACAAGTGAACAGGGAAGTGGCTGTGACAGGGCTGACAAGCTGGAATGCCTGGTTCTGAAAGGCTTAAACCAAACTATGACTTTTCATGACCCTCACAGATTTCAGCACATTCCTTTGCATTTCAGATGGTGGTATTTCACTTTTTTTTTTCTTTTTTCCCTGCTGGTCTAGTTGATGAGCAGCATGTACTGCAGCATGTTAAAGTATACTGACAACTCTTCCCAGCAGCATCTCCTGCCTTTAATTGCTGCAATTAGTTGAATTAGTAATGCAGACCATTAGGGAGAGTCTATGGCAGCCTCTGGACACAGGTTGTAATGCTCCTGCACACAATATAAAGTCAGTCCAGCTCAGCAGCCTTGGCTTAAACTATGGCTTCTGCTGAAATCGTCTCCCTTAACAGCTTTTCCTTTCAGAGAGCTGCCTATTCTGCTCAGCAGTAGTATCAGAGGGATGACTCCTGGAACAAAACAACTAAAATGTTCCTCACCATGCAGGAAGCACTGTTGAAATCTCAGCTCCTCAGGAGCAGCGCAGCTGTACCTCAGTACACTGTACTTTAGCACTCTAAAAAGGCTTTCCAGCCTTAAATAACGTCTCCTTTACATTCCTATGGCTGCTATGGCTCTCTCTCTTTGTGTAAGTGTTCTGAGGTCTCAGCCTTTTCTTTACTTCCTGTGGACCTTGTGATATCAAGTCCCTCTGACCCCTGCCAGAAGTTCCTTGCCCTCCCTTCTCTGTATTCTGAAAAAAACAGAATGGAGCAGTCAGCCAGAAAGATCAGATTGAACCTAGCATTCCTTCACTCCTGATTCAGTGGCTTAGAGTGAACCAAGAGAGAAAAATAAGATCAGCAAATTGGCTTTAAAAGTTTGCCTGTTCAGTGAGAGGTCAAGAAAGGAGGAATGCACAAAATAGAAGTTTATTTTCTACTATTCTTCTGGACCCATAGTGTATATTTTATAAAGCACTATTTATTTCAAAGGACACCAAATCACTTTATAAGTTATACAGACAGTGATCACATCCTCCAACAGTGAAATGCAGCTGTTCCCAGGTAGAAAGATACTAGTTTTTAATTGCAGCACTGTTATTTAGCCCAATAAGTCAACAAAACTATACTGCAAGAAATATTTTACGCAGGTGCAATGTAGCTAGCAAAACCAGACATTTATATTACAGTTGTCTAAAGTACTTGTAAAAGAGTAATTAGTTTTGATTTCCATGTTGAATTTAGAACATATGAATTTTGCTCCTAGTTGAAGATCTGACAATTCACATGTAAAGTCTCATAGAATAGTGATGATTGCTTCAGGCAGGAAATAAACATAAAAATTATGACAATCTGTGGTTGTCACTTATCAGCTGCTATGCCTATCCACTTCCACATTTGCTTACAGAATGACAGAATCAAAGGTTTACAGAATAATTTGGGGTGGAAGGGACCTTAGAGATCATATAGTTCCAACCCCCCTGCCACGAGCAGGGACATCTTCCACTAGAACAGGTTGCTCAAAGCCCTGTCCAACCTGATCTTGAACACTGCCAGTGATGGGGCAGCCACAGCTGTTTCTCTGGGCAACCGGTTCCAGTGCCTTACCACCCTCACAGGACTTTAGGCAATATTAACCTGGATTCAGCTCCAATAGAATCAACAATGTGATTCAGCAATTGTAAAGAATACGGAGATCCTTTATAACTCTTTTTTTTCTCCTCTTGCTCATTAGGGACATCATATGAAACCAAAGAGGTAGCATGCCCACAAAAATAACCCAGAAAATGAAGTTTTAGATGTATTTTGGAAGTGATCAGGCAAATTGAAGGTAAAAACATTCATCCACAGCTATTAAATGCCCTATCTAGCTTGGGAAGCCCCTGTCCCACAGACACTGAAGAACAAATTATCACTAATTTCATTGTCCTAATCAGGATGTTCCATGCACAGTCAGGACCAGATTCAGGTTACTGGGTTTGTTGAGCCTCTGTGGCATTCAAGCCACTCTCACAGATCCTGAACATGGGAGATGAAGAATTTTGAAGCCAAGATGAATTCTGAGCAGGAGCTTAAAAGACATAAAGCCTGGTCCTTGTTTATCTTCTTGCTCAGTTTCCCATATAATTCTATTCCCATCTAATTCCATTTTAAGGACAGCACATGCAACAAGTTTATGCTGCGCTCTTAGATATATGTTCTAAATTTCCTTCTGTAAAATCCTCATGCAGCTTCTGTTGGTTCTGAACAAAGGAGGGCACAGTCAGACAGACTTGGACAAAATGCAAATGTGTGATGTGCAATACTCATCAACCCTGCCAACTCTAACCCTGATCTGCACTTTTTCATGACTGGTTCCAACCCAGAGCAGCCCTGCAGAGAAAGACTTGCGGGTGCTGGTTGATGAAAAAATTAACATGAGCCGGCAGTGTGCGATCGCAGCCCAGAAAGCCCAGAAAGATGGGCTGCATCAAAAGGATTGTGACCAGCAGGTTGAGGGAGGTGATCCTGCCCCTCTACTCTGCTCTTGTGAGACCTCTCTTGGAGTATTGTGTGCAATTCTGGTGTCCTAAACATAAAAAGGACATGGAACTGTTGGAACAAGTCCATAGACGGGCCACAAAGATGATCAGGGGAATGGTGCACCTCCTGTATGACGATAGGCAGAGAAAGTTGGGGCTGTTGAGCATGGAGAAGAGAAGGCTGCATGGAGACCTCATACAGCCTTCCAGTATCTGAAGGGGACCTATAGGGATTCTGGGGACGGACTCTTCATTACAGACTTGCCCCGGGAAATTGTGAATGCTCCATCCCTGGTGGTGTTCAAGGCCAGGTTGGACATAGCCTTGGGTGGCATGGTTTAGTAGGAGGTGTCCCTGCCCATGGCAGGGGGGTTGGAACTGGATGAGCTTAACGTCCTTTCCATCCCAAACCATTCTATGATTCTATGATTTGAATGGACTAACACATGACCTTCACTTTCTTTAATGGTGTTTCTTATTCTTGTCCATTTTCTGCCTTTTGCCTTACAGAGATAAACTCCCGAGGAAAGAAAGACCTGTTCTTTTATGGGCCTTTCTTAGCAGACAATGGCAGAAGAGAAGGAATGAATGCAGTGCCAGGTCAGACCACTGGTGTTCATTACCAGACTTTGTGAGAACCACTGCCTTTTCCTTCCTAAGGAACCTCAAAATCACAGAAGGGTTGAGATGGAAGGGACCTTAAAACTCATCCAGTTCCAACCCCCTGCCACAGGGCAGGGACACTTTCCACTAGACCAGGTGGCTCCAACCCTAAACATCACACAAAGCACCTGTGTAATTGTGCAGTAAGTACTGAAATGGTGGCAGTTTCTTCCTGACCCTCACTTAGTGGGCTTTAAGCCACAGAGCATCAGATTTGCTTATCCTAAATATAACCAAATGCTAGTTATGTGTTTGTTTCTTATTTCTTTTAAGAAGCATTTACCACATTTGACTTGTAACTTTCTGTGGTTGGGATTTCCACAGTCTGACTGTAAATGGTGGTTTTTGGAAACCTCAGTTTGGATATAGAATTTATCAACTGAAGATGCTTTGGGATGAGGAATCGTGTTTGGCAGTGGAAAGCAAAGAAAAATGCTGAGTGTAAGAGAAACTTGCATCAAGATACTCCATTTGGATACTTGTCTGAACATTTCTTAAGTGAGTTGGTTCGAAGAACCAAGTAACATTTTGGCTAAAAAATACCAGTTTTCTCTAAAAAAAACAACCCAAACTACAAAATGAATTGTGGTACCATCAGAGTATCATTAGCCCAGGAGATGTTTACTGAAGAAGTGTGTGCACCACTGCACATGACGGACCAAAGAAGCTTGTGATCTGTTCAGATGCAAGCCATACACAGCACCATGTGGTATCAGGAGCCATGTGCCTCTACCTGACCACCTCTGTCTAGCAGATGCCTTTTTGACCTATACAGAAACCACAATGCTGCTGTGCTAGGAAAGCTGAATATAGCACTCTGAAAGGGTGAATAGGAGTTGGATCAGGGTAGATGTGAGCTTCTGGTAGCATTCCCCATCTTCCTTGCCCTCCCCAAAATTTGCACCTACCCAAGCAATAAAGCAGTTGAAAACCACCAACAGTGTATTTTTGCCTTGGACAACTTGTTCAGCTCTACCTTAAATGTACCATAACTCAACCCCATTCTCTGCACAGCACCGTGGATGGCCATATTTTCTAGGAGAGGAATCAGGACATGCCAGTAATTGACACAGGGTGAGTGTTAGATGAGTGAGATGAGCATCAGTGTCAGCCCATGCCCATGAAAGGCAAGCTGGTTTTCCTTCTGACTCCAGTTCTTCAGAGAGGAAGGAGCTGTTGTGGAAAAAAGACAAGATGTGTAATGCATTTACAAAGTATGATAGGAATGGCAGGGTTTCAGACCCTGGTCTACGATTTCAAGTTGACTTCAAACGACCTCGACATTTATGTATGCCTAAGTTGTCAGACAGAATTAATATTAGACATTTAGAAGCCAAATAGGTTGTAGAGCCTGTGCACATGTGTGTGTGGATTTACTTTTAATGGGATAGAGGGGAATGTTACATATTTCAAATCTGGAGAAAGCATGAGGCTAACTTTGGGCTCCCCTCTATGACAGTGTGCTCCAAACAGCAGTGAACATTATGGGAGAGACATCCAAAAGCACCATCCCCATGGGTTCCTCTCCACCAGTTTCAGGAGCCACAGGCCGAGAACAGGGATATACCCAAGAGGGTCTTTCTGGCAGCAATGCAGTCTTACACTTACTTGCAACAAACTAAATTCAGCAAAATTAAGGTATTATATATATAATATAGTAGAGGTGGTATTATGTATAATATAATAGAGGTGGATAGCAGCCTTCCAGTATCTGAAGGGGGCTTACAGTGATGCTGGGAAAGGACTCCTCATTAGGGACCGTAGTGACAGGACAAGGGGCAATGTGTTCAAACTTAAACAGGGGAGGTTTAGATTGGATATAAGGAAGAAATTCTTTACTGTAAGGGTGGTGACGCACTGGAATGTGTTGCTCAGGGAAGCTGTGAATACTCCATCGCTGGCAGTGCTCAAGGCCAGGTTGGAGAGAGCCTTGGGTGGCATGGTTTAGTGTGAGGTGTCCCTGCCCATGGCGAAGGGCTGGATGATCTTAAGGTCCTTTCCAACCCTGACTATTCTATGATTCTATGATTCTATGATATGGTGGGAGGTATTATGTACATAATATACTATATTACTATTACATATACTGTTTAATAAATATATAAAAAATATATTCAGTTGGTGGGAGAAGGTATTCCATTCCCTAAAGGGTTCCCAAATCTATAGGTAGATGTGAACCAATGGAAGAATCTATCACTTTGCGTGTGATTGCAGGGTGATACTAACATCACTCAGATGTTCCTCAGCAGTCGGTTTCCTTCTCATCTCCCTTACGGCAGCAATATAGACTGCATCGACACTGTACTTGTGAAGCAGGAGCTCTCCCTGCACTCAGCAAATTCTTTAAATAAGCCTGAAAAACAGCTCTGTGGGAAGAGGGAAAGAGAACGCTGTGTATCCTATTCCATTCCAGTACAGCTAGGAGAAAGAAGAAGGAAAGTCCCTAAGAAGTCATCTCTTCTGTCCTGCCTGAAGGCAGTGGGTACCATCTTTTAACTCAATACATAATGAACAGAAGCAAAACGGGATGAAGGATTTTCTGTTTCCCACCAGTACTTACCCCCAAAAAATGTTACTTTTCACTTAATGTGGTTTAAAGCTGACTTAGGTTTCTTCATTGCAAATGGTTACTGTGTTTTGATGATCAAAATCACCAATCATTTTCATTTTAATATGATGGTGCAAATAAAAAATGATTTTTCACCCTTAAAGGACAAATTCAAGAGATCTTCATTCACCTTCATTCTTTTTAACTGATAAAACACTGTTTTAACTAATAAAAGCTTTTAGCTAATAAAGTGAAAAATAGTTACTCTGCCTTTTCCTGTGTATTAGATCTAAGCTCAGTCCTTTCCTGTTTCTGTTTACAATTGCCCTTAGCTGTGTTTTAGAAAAGATTTTCCTTTTTCTTTTGTAAACTCATGTCTTGTTATTTTAACCTTGTACATTGGCACTTTTCTATATAGTTCATTTGTGCCTTTTATGTATCTTAGTTTCATTGCATTTTCGTGTCTCTCTTTTCTATCTGTATTTAAACCAGTTTAAAGTTTCTGCCCTCTTTAATTCCTTAACTTGTGCCATTTTATTGCCATGATTAAGTAGCTGTCCCTAGGCAATAGCAATGAAAACGTGAGCTTTCCCATCACATTCACTTATCTGCTCCTTGCTGGAATTAAGATTAATTATAGTTGTCAGCGCATAACTAAAATCACAAATGTCAATTTCCCCTTTTCACGTGTTTCGCTGTCAGAATAAATTGCATAATCATCACTTAATACCAAGCTCTTGTTTCCCTAATAATACACTCAAGCCAAAGGTTTACCAAAGGGAGCCCAAGGAAAACACAGGAAACCTGAGAGGGTAAACACGACGTGGGAAAGCGCGGCTGCGATAAGGCTGGTCCCACAGCTGGAGTGAAACCTTCACTGAGGACCCTGGAGCTCAGCCTGCACCAGCAGTGCCTCCATAGGCCACAGCAATGGGCTTTGGAGGATGAACATGCTGGGACCTGGCCTGTGGGGCTCCTTTCCCTGGAAGAACGTCCAGCAATCAGGGCCAGAACGTTCCCAAGGGTTAATCAAGTCTTTGCTGGGGAAGGATCCTGCAGGTCCAAGAAGAGAGCCTCACTGGAAATGACTGACAGCAGCCCACCATGTATGTGATCAGTAGTTTGTGGGACACCCCTTTGGATACTTGCTGTCCCTGCCACCAGATTTGGTTTCCTGCAGGATTGTGTCGCTTTGGATTTGACCAAGCCAAAAAGCATCTGTATCAGACTCCCCTATCAACCTATCCTGTTCACGTGGCTTATTTCCTTGCTATATAAATTCACCTCCTGAAGCACGTAGCAAGCTCATGCCCCAGGGATGTAAGGGGAGAAGCTTATTTCCAAATTAGGATCTGAGGAATGACATCAACATACAGTCCACTTTGTTGCCTTAAGCCCCTTCACGATCTCCTCTTACATGTGGATGTCAACCCTGGAAACCACATACTAGCTGGATCCATGATCTGTATTTGTGCTGGTTTTTAGAAGATGCTGCTTCTCTGTGTTTTCTGTCTTAGCAACATTAAACAACATCTCTGTGTGCATATGCACCTTAATAGAGGGTGGCTGGTGAAACAACTGCACCTTCTACCTTTGCTGCACGTCCTGCTCAGATACCAGCTCCCCATCTGAGGAGTTTCCATCTGATTTTCTAATAAAGACACTCAGAAAAGTCTTCTCCAGGTGTGGATGCCTGCAGTTCATAGAATCCCAGACTGGTCTCATCCAGTTCCATCCTCTGCCACGGGCAGGGACACCTTCCACTAGAGCAGGTTGCTTCAAGCCCCATCCAACCTGGCCTTGAACACTGCCAGGGATGGGGCAGCCACAGCTCTGGGCACCCTGTGACAGCGCCTCAGCACCCTCACAGGGAAGAGCTTCTGCCTAAGAGCTCATCTCAGTCTCCCCTCTGGCAGGTTAAAGCCATTCCCCTTTTCCTGTCCCTACAGGCCCTTGTAAAAAGCCACTTTCCAGGTTTCTTATAGGCATCAGTGATGTCTGTCTCTGTTTTGGACAAACTGAAATGCAGTATTCTCTTCTTATGTCCCTTCTTCTTTAAAACTTAAAAAAAATACCATTAAAATGAAGTTTTTAAATATTTCAAAGACAAAATGCAGAATTTCTTTCAGGCACAGTCAGTATTTCATCTTCCAGCTCTGAAGCTGCAGTGCATGCTCAAAACTCGACTTATATTTGTCAGTCCTTTCATTCTCCTAAAGCTATCTAAGCAAATCTACCATTTGCCCACAGATAAATTAAAACCAATCTCAATTCTGATATCAAATTAATTTAGAGAGATCAGCTCTACAAAATGATAGAAATCCATGGCTTCTGATCTAGTGCATCAATAGTAAGCTTGTGTGCAAACCAGAATGAAAATGCCACTGTAGTCAAGGCACTTCATTAAAGTTACAGTTTCCTTTCCATTTCACTCATTTAAAGTTTTTTTTTTAATCAATTGTTTTTTCCCTGTCATTCATTTTTAGTTTTCTTTAGTTTTCATTTCTATTGCTGTGCACTGGCTTGAGAATCTCTTTGCTCCAGGTGCCTAGTTTCAGGAACTATATGCAGGGATTTATACATGTGCTTATGGGTGCCTGTTGTTTGAAAAAATGGCCCTATAAAGAGACATTGCTCAGCTTCTGAAATTTGGGAAGTTCTTTTTGATCCAGAGAATGGAAACTCTCCAAAACTCACTGTTGGCAGAAGAACCTCCAAATCAGATAAGTGGGGTGGATGAATTGGAGTGGGATGGGCAATAGGGAACTAGGAGTTCTGGAGGTGGTGCAGCAATGGGAACATGATACTTAAGACTCCTGAATGCAGTCCAGTATCATGTTGGCTCCTGCACGTATGACAGCTCTTCTTCAGAAACAAAAGACAAGAGACCTTAGCAGAGGTAGCGGGTGCCAGATGCCCTGCTTTCTTTCTGAACTGGCTCCTTTGGCTTGTTCCCAGCCCCTTGTGAAGTGTTTGGGAAGCTGGTTTGTGGAAGCAGGGAGGGAGAAGAGCTAGGATGACATTTTGCAGTGCAGTGCTAGCTCTGACTGCCAGCTCTCTGCTTTCCCACAGACAGCGCTCTCCCAAAGCCTTTCTCCCCATTCCTAATCCTCCAGCCCAGTCGGAGGGCTGTGGTGTAGCAGCAGCACCAGCAGTGGTAAGGTTGGGGAGCCAAGTGTTTCCATTCCTCACTCCAGCAAACTTCTTTCCTCCCAGCCCCCCATCTACCCCACAAGCCCATTAATGGGAATGGCCAGAGATAAATGACTGACTCCAGCGTCGGAGGAGCAGATCATGGAAGCATTTGAATAGAGGCAGCAAATCAAACAGCGTAACTCAATTTGTCTTGACGTGTTTCCTATGGCTTCACTTCATAGAAGGCTCTATGCATGCTTTTGGGCACATGCCTAGTGGCTGCAGTGCCAAAATAGAGAAGGAACCCAGAAAGGACACGCTTTCTTTTCTGCATTGTGTCACAAGTACCAAGCCACTGAGATGAAAAAGGGCCACGTGAGAGTTACCTCATGCTGCTCCTCTCTGAGGTTTGGCAGGGGCTCAGGGGCAACAAAAGCCCGATGTTACTTCTCCCCTTTAAAAAAGCAAAGTCGTTTCGGGATGGGAGAGGGACAGTGAAGGGAGCAAGCAGCAAAAGTTGGGTTATTTATACTCTCTTAATGAGCTACTTCCACAGGCAGGCTTGTCTATGGGAATGATGGGTTACTGAAGACAAACCTCCCTCCCATCGTTCCCTTACTTGGGTCACATACTCAAATAATGTAATTCTTGGTTGGATTTATTTTCTTTTAGATTTTTAAAAAGCTTTTCTTTCGTAATGCTGTCAATTTACAGCATTTACAGCCCTGCCAAAGCCTTCCATAACGATGAATCCATCAATAGCCTCCAGAAATTCTCACACTTCCCACTTTAAACATTCATGATATGTGGAATTGTGATATTAGTGTTTTGCCCTTTCTTGGATGATGTCGTGTTCACTGACCGATGCAATAAGAGCTGCTGTGCAGGATATCTCTCCAAATAAAATCATAGAATCATAGAATAGTCAGGGTTGGAAAGAACCTTAAGATCATCCAGTTCCAACCCCCTGCCATGGACAGGGACACCTCACACTAAACCATGCCACCCAAGGCTCTGTCCAACCTGGCCTTGAGCACCGCCAGCAATGGAGCAT
>JAOEHX010046494.1:0-14184 GCA_025448015.1 Bolborhynchus lineola | reverse complement strand
CCTGGTGGTGTTCAAGGCCAGGTTGGACATAGCCTTGGGTGGCATGGTTTAGTAGGAGGTGTCCCTGCCCATGGCAGTGGGGTTGGAACTAGATGATCTTAAGGTCCTTTCCAACCCCTAACTATTCTATGATTCTATGACTGTGGACAAGGGGTAACGGGTTAAAACTTAAACAGGGGAATTTTAGATTGGATATGAGGAAGAAATTCTTTACTGTAAGGGTGGTGAGGCACTGGAATGGACTGGCCAGGAAGTTGTGAATGCTTTATCACTGGCGGTGTTCAAGGTCAGGTTAGACAGAGCCTTGGGTGCCATGGTTTAGTGAGAGGTGTCCCTGACTATGGCAGGCGGGTTGGAACTAGATTATCTTAAGGTCCTTTCCAACCCTAACTATTCTATGATTCTACAATTCTAATTAATCTCTGACCTTTTCTCCCATCTCCACTGCATGCTATTTCCTCTGATATTCCAGTTTTTCTTGATCTGTGATTGCTGTTTGTCCTATGCTGCTGATTTTATATATATAAAAATGAGGGTTCAAAAAAGAGAAAAAAACCTTCAGAAGTGGTGTTAGACTTAAGACAAGGTCATTAACGAGATCTCTAGAAACCACAAAAAAGATAAGTACGCTAATCTGTCTTGCCACTTCCTATCTTGTATTTTTGATCTCAGTACTTTCCATCACAATTCATCACTAACTGATTTTCTAGTCCCATCATGTATTGGTTTTCCATGCACCTCATGCTCAGAATCAACATCTGAATCATCCTGGAGGAATAAAGCTATTTCAGTGAGAAACAGTAGCAAATTCCTTACCACAGAAACCTCCAGAAGACCATAACTTCTTGTAACTGGAATCTGTACCTTTAAAAGCCCTCCTGGAGCTAAGAATTTTCACTGGATGATTATTGACCTTGCTGCTTCCACAAGACAAGAGAGGCTAGTGAGCAGCAATGCTAGAAATCTCTCCACTAAGACAGTTTCTTCTCATCAGAAATGGCTCACCCTGTGAGGCAGTAAGCAAAACCAGCTATTCTGTTTCTGGTTTCCTTTCTCCATTTTTGAAGTTTGATTGTTTATACTCACCAGTTGCCCCTCAGGGATGTAAACAGATTAATTCTTCAACGTCTGCCCAGTGATCTAGAGATGGTAAATGCTAAACAGGCACCATGATAGTAGCAAAACTTCTCTGTGTACTATGATGGAAATGATGTTTGTGTTCTCATTGGAAAGAACATGAGAGAGAAAATATTTTCCTATTCCATATATTAGCTGAACTCTATATTAAAAATAATAATTCATACCATACTGTTTTAAAATATGTATTTCATTTTTAAAGAATCACAGCTTTGAAATTACTTGGTCCTGTATTAAAGGCCATAAAACTAAAGATAGGTATTATAATAACTTTCAATAAAATCTCTCTCTGTCAGGAACCCTTTTTATTCCTTCTTCTGAAAGATTTCTTATGGCATTTATATTATTTTTTTTTCCCTCCCTCTCTCCAGTGTTTAATGAAATTGCCTTGGAATAAAAACAGGGTAGGAGAAAGTGCTAAACTCTGAGTCCACCCTGGAGGATTTATGGGCATATTTACCTCCAAATTCTTTCAATTTCACTGAATTGGCTCCCCATTCCTTTCCATGAATTATTAGTTCTGTAATCACCTTCTCCCAATTATTCACTCTAAGGGCCTCTTCAATCTTGCCACACATCTTTGTTCATTATACTGTACTTACTTGTGTAGGATGTAAAGCACGAGGAAAGTTGGGATGGCATGGTAAGACCTGCTCAAGATGACTCCATTTCTGTCCAATCTTCCAAGTGATCAAAACCCTAATTTATGTGCCAGATCCACAACCTTTGCCCCTTTGTTATACACAAAACAGCAGGTGCTGAATCTTCCTTTTCCCAAATGCAAAGCTTTTTTTTATTTTTTGACACTTTGCTCTTTGGGTGTACTGTTATTTGAAGATACAAGGTCACTAATGAGATTTCTAGAAACCACAGAAAAGATAAGTACACTAATCTGTCTTGCCACTTCCTATCTTGTATTTTTGATCTCAGCACTTTCCATCACAATTCATCACTAACTGATTTTCTAGCCCCATCAAGCACACAGGGTAAAATAAGTCCTGTCACATAACAGCTTTATGAAATTATAAATAACACACCCAAGAGTGATGGAGTTCTCATTTCTAGTATGAGAGAAAAGACAAGGACGTATAAATTCAAACCCCAGACAAATTCCTGCAAAAGTACATAGTTGGTAATTGCTTCACTTGGTAAAGTAGAATAGCCTTTCGCTTGAAACTCATTTGCACACTGTACACATTACTTCCAATTCAACACTATTATTTGAAAAGTAACTTTAAATGCTTTGTTGCAAGGGAAGTTTTAATCTCTTTGCCACCAAGGAACCAAAATTTACAATCTCTCTTGAAATATGACCACAAAATGACAGGCACAAATAACTTCCCAAGGGTGGAGAAATATATTTGTATTAATCTAGGCAGTACATTTGCCTTTCACACCCAAGATATTCAGAGCTGAAAATCAACAAACTTTTCCTAAACTCAACCACTTAACTCCCTCTACTGTTCCCATAATGCTGTATTTTCTGAATATCTCAAATTTATTATGGGATATGGACAATGTACTTGTCCTCTAAGCATAACAACATACAGTATAGATACTATCCCAGAATGGCAAAATGCTTGTGATGCTGTTCTGTCTTCCAGAAACCATGATGTTTCTTGGCAAAGAACAGGCTCAAGGCAGTTGCTGCCTTGCCAATAGAAGATAGTAGAGAAAGCGTCTGTCATTAGGTGTCATTTCTAGCTTGAGTACCTCAACCTTTTGTACTTTGATAACCAAGCTTTTTAAAGAACTTGCATTCTGTTCATATTACTCTAATTACATGGGAATCCTTCACCTGTCCTATTTTACACCTTATATTTTTTTTTCTCACTTTCTATTTAATCTTTATTTGCAAAATACCCTGAAGTTCATTACAGTTTAGCAGATCTGAGAGACTCAGCCTAGACAAATTTAAGCTACTACATACAGATAGAAAGAATCTGCATACAAATGGGAAAATATTAGAAATGTTGTGAAAATCATAATGAAGTATTACAAAAGAAGCTGCAATCTGGGATGGCATAAAATTTTAAGGACAGTCCTGGATCTACTATCTGTTGCTAAAGATTATTAATCCTCTCCAACTTATTAGCACTGGATAGTACAACGTGTATTTTCTTATCATGGCGCAGACACAGATGTGCAAACGCTTTGCACTCACACACACTGGTGCTAAGTTTGTTTGCCTCTGCAGAGGCAAGACATCAAAGAACATGAAACTAGTAATTTTTCTTCACATAGTTCATCTGAGGTGACTACAAAACCCAGAGGACCAAATCCTCTGCTGGTTTAAATTGGCATTGATTTCAACCAGGCTGCACAATTTACAGCAAGAGAACAAAGGTTATTATGTTTAGTTTTGGACAATTCAGTGCCAAAAGATTTAGAGTAACTGAAGGCAATTCAGAGAAGAGTCACAGAAAAGATGAAGGAACTGAAGAGATATATGAATGAGATAGGCTTAGCAAAACTAAACATCAGCTTGTTTTATCAAGGACTAAAATGTATACAAGTGTCAAAAGGGTATAATAAACATCAAGAAGGTAGATAAGCTATTCAGGGTACTTCAAAAAAGTAGTGGATAAAATGAAAACAAAAGAAAAATCATGATTACTTCCAGCAAGAAAGATCTTGATAGTAATCATTATTAACTATGCAGAAGTGTCCCAAGAAAGTGTCAGAAACCACCAGTACTGAAATGAAGCCATTCAGATATTTACATCATTACATACACCTGAGTGGGGAAGAACTCATCTCATAAAGCTTCAATTCAACCTAATTAATTCTAAAACAATTCAGTGTTTGCATTCTCTCCATCACTATATAATAGAAGCATATCATATGCATTTTCCTCTGTCATTCCACAGCAGGCAGTAAAGTGATCCACCACAGCCTTTAAGCTAGTTGTGCTCAGAGCAAGAAGGTATCATTGCTATAGACCTGTTCAGCCCATGGGAACAAATCCAGGTTATGTTCCCAGGACAATGACTTGCCAGGAGCTGGTTAAGTAACCAGCAGGCATGTACCCTTCAATAGTAGCCCAGCAAAAGTGCATTTCCTGGTTGCGTGTTCCTGGTTGGACATAAAAGCTGATTTGCTGTCAAATCGCATCATTAAGTACGGATCATGAAAGAGCTGCCCCTTAACAAAATCAGCCATCTGTCCATTACTGTGACAGACAAGAGATTAAATAACTAGCCAGTTAAGTAAGAGAAGGCAAATAATAATCCCCCCAATTGTATGTCAATCTAGAGTCATGGGCAGTCATGTTTAAAAAGAGCCTTGAAAGCTGAATTAGTCTTTTGAAAACCAAAAGCCTATCTCAATAGAATCAATAGTGCATTAAGACTGTAAAGTCTGTCTATTCTTGACCAGGTTTGATGCTAAATTTCAGGGACTTTGTTCTGTCCCTAAACTGTGCAAAGATTATGGGGAAAAATCATGTTTCTGCCTTTTGTCTCTGTCTGCTGGCAATGGTAAAGGTGATGATGTTGTGAGACAGTGTAAGTAGAGAGAGAAAGAGAAGGGAGGGCAAAGAGAGAAGGGAGGGCAAAGAAGGAAGGGAGTGCAAAAAGAGGGAGAAAGGAAGTAGGGAGGATTAATCCACCTGCTGTTCAAGACATCCTTACAGGGAAAAGAGGAGTATTGAACCGCAGCAGCTTAACCTAACTTCAATGTACCTTCTCAAAAAGCAGAAGGAATGTAACGGTATGTGGTGTTCTGCTGATAAGCAAATCCTTCTAAATCCTTTCAATTTATTTCTTGGCCTGAAGAAATTACATACTATTTAGGAGCTAAATAAAAAAAATAAATTAATTTCCAGGAACCTAGATTAGTTGTTTATTGATTACATAAGCACACAGTCACTTGCTTTTCTGTTTCTTTCCCAGTAGAACAGCATTTCTTTCATCTTGATCTGGCAAAGGATCAACGGGCAAGTCTTCCTCCAAATTATTCAGTGCAACCCTCAAGATTTGCAAATGTTCTGAACTGGACTGTAAAATATAATTTCCTGGCTTAAACACAAAAGATGCAGCTTTGGAATGAGAGGAGACTCTTTTCTGTCCTTTATCAAGCTATTGCTCCTTTCCATATGCATTTGCTTGCTGCCAAAGGAGTACCTTGAAGATGAAAGTTGTGTCTCCACACACTGAAGTAATTATCTGAATATACTGCCTCTTGGAGTTTCAGAAAGGTAGAATTTTCACACTGAGTGTCCTTTTTCATCATTTGATATAGCTTTTTCCTCTTCCTTATTTTATTTTTGTTTCTTATTGAAACAAACCTCTCACTTGAAACAGAAACCATTAGCTCTGTTTAAGCATAAACCCAGTTATGCAGATGGTGATGATGCAGCTGAAAACTCCTTAAGAAAGTTACACTAGGTGTACTGATCATGAACTAAATTAATGACATCGCTTAATCCTAAAAATTAAACCATTACAGCAGAACCCACAAGAACTCCCACCCTGAAATCAGTGAGAACTGCAGAAAAGACAAAACTTCTGAAATTCAGGCTCTTCTCAGGGGTCTGACCTTCTGAAAATCACATCAATCTACACAGTCTTCCAATGCATTTCCAAGAAACTGGAAATGGAAGATACTTCTTTTAGGAAATGCTCTGAAAATAGTTTCAGAGTGGTCTCCCCTGTGCCATGATCCCCTTCAGAAGAACTGAAAACCAGACAAATGCACTAAGCAGCAGAGACTTCAAGTTACCCCACTTCTCAGCATCTGCTTAAAAGCAGCACTCAGGAAGAAAAAGCTGAATAAAGATTCTCAGAGATATGCAGGAAAAAGCCATCTTATTGCCAAAATTTAGCATCCTGATGGTGTGCATCCTAGCCCTATGGCTGCAGTCTGATGTGTTAAACTGCCACAGAGCTAATTTCATTAATATGCTGGGCTATGAACAACACTTGCTGGAGAACACCTACTTCACCAGCAGAAGGGCAGGACAGACCACTAAGAAACAGTAACTTCTTAAATTGCCCCAGTCCAAATTGTCAAGGACATTGAATCACAGCCCTCCTGTTACTTGATTTTACATTCCTGACATTGTCATAAATTCACTGTCTTATGTCAGCAAAATGGCTTCCTTTCCTCGTATTTATACTGCTATAAAATGGGAAGAAAACATCTATGCTTACTTGGCATAAAATCAGATTTTAGTAAACATTTCACATTCTCAAAGCAAAGCCTAACTACTGAAAAATCCTTTACATTTAGTAAACGGAAGCCTATGTTTCAGAAAGTTAGAGACCCAAATGATCTGAGATGAATCAGCTGCCCTTTGAAGACTCAGCATCTAGTAAGAGTAAATGGGTTTTCTTTGCTTGCCAGCTTGCACTTAATAACTGTGTCAGAAGAATATTTTTCATTTACACTTTGCTCCTTCACTGGAAATCAATATGTCGTTTGCTGGCATTTTCTCCTGGACATCTTTATTTAGCTTGTC
This sequence comes from Bolborhynchus lineola, assembly GCA_025448015.1. Classification (NCBI taxonomy): domain Eukaryota; kingdom Metazoa; phylum Chordata; class Aves; order Psittaciformes; family Psittacidae; genus Bolborhynchus; species Bolborhynchus lineola. The sequence goes on along the minus strand of JAOEHX010046494.1, from coordinate 7,586 downwards.
TTTTCTTCCTCAGAGGGGAGAGAGTTGTATTCGATTTTGTTCTATTATTGATTGGATCACTCTGAGCAAGAAATAAATAACTAAGTACAGCATAGTAGCTTTAATGACAATCTCTGAAGCCTCAAAATCTGCACACCACGTTGCATTCCCCCAACACATTTAAAAGAAACAAATCTGTAAATTAAGGTTACCATGTAGAAAAGAGGCAGTCACACATGCAATTTAACTGGCGTTTCTTTTTATGTGCTTATTAATAAAACTGTAAAAGTCTCATTTCTCTTTATAAAGCAGTACTACTATTGCTGTAGTACCTAGTTCTGGGATCTCATAACCTCTTACAAATAAGGCTTAATGAGAAATCAGAGATATGGGAGTTCTTCTTCCAGCAGACATCTTTCATTAGAGAAAAAATAAGCATGTTCACATATTTATCATTGATGGGAAGGGACCGTATGGACTAATACTGTCACATGACATCCTTGTCTCTAAACTAGAGAGACAGCAATCTGATGAATGGACCACACAGTGGAGAAAATTGACTGGATGGCTGCACACAGAGAGTTGTGTCCAGCTGGAGACCAGTAACGAGTGGTGTTCTTCAGGGGTTGTGTTGGGACTGATCCTGTCCAACATCTTTGTTGGCAACATGGACAGTGGGATTGAGTGCGCCCTCAGCAAGTTTGCCAATGACACCAAGCTGGGTGGTTTGGCTGATAATGGTGAAGGGAAGGAATGCCATCCAGAGGGACCCTGACACACTTGTGATGTGGGCTGATGCCAACCTGATGAAGTTTAATCATACTGAGTGTAAGGTCCTACACCTGGGTCGGGGCAATCCCAGGCACAGCTACAGGTTGGGCAGAGAAGAGATTGAGAGCAGCCCTGCAGAGAAGGACTTGGGGGTGTTGGTCGATGGAAAAATGAACATGAGACAGCAGTGTGCCCTTGCAGCCCAGAAAGCCAACCACATCCAGGGCTCCATCAGAAGGATCGTGACCAGCAGGTCAAAGGAGGTGATCTTGCCCATCTACTCTGCTCCCATGAGACCTCACTTGGAGTACTGTGTGCAGTTCTGATGTCCTCAACATAAAAAGGACATGCAACTACTGGAACAAGTCCATAGACGGGCCACAAAGATGATCAGGGGACTCGAGCACCTTCCATATGAAGATAGGCTGAGAAAATTAGGGCTGTTCATCCTGGAGAAGTGAAGGCTTCATGGAGACCTCATAGCAGCCTTCCAATAACTGAAGGGAGCCTATAAGGATACTGGAGAAGGACTCTTCATCAGGGATTGTAACAACAGGACAAAGGGTAGCAAGTTTAAACTTCAACAGGGAAGTTCAGGTTGGATATAAAGAAGAAGCTCTTTACTTTGAGGGTGGTGAGGCACTGAACAGGTTGCCCAAAGAAGTGGAAAATGCTCTATCCCTAGCAGTGTTCAAGGCCAGGTTGGACAGAGCTTTGGGCAACATGGTCTAGTGTGAGGTTTCTCTGCCTATGGCAGAGGGCTGGAACTAGATGATCTTAAGGTCCTTTCTAACCCTAACCATTCTGTGATTCTGTAACAGCTTGTACCCAACCTGCAAAACCCCATGCAGCAAATAATGGTGGAGGGGCCATGGCTGCACAAAAGTGCCACGCCAGCCCACAGCATTCCACCCCACCTCAAAAGGGATGTGACCAATAAGCCAACTGAGGGGTTGACAGTAATCCCTGACTTTTTTTTTAAATTGGGGAGCTCTTTGCCTCCTCCCATGCTTCTCTCCTAATTTCTCCTACTCATTATTACACAGGCCACAAACAGTTGTCATATGCAACAGTAAATTTCATAAAGGAAATTTCTATGGACCTTTTCTATGGTCCAAGCTATGGCACTCAAAATCTAAAGTGACAGGGTACGCTATTCATAAAGTAACAATAAACATAATCACTCTGAATAAATGTTCCTTAAAACAACTTCTGCAATTATTTTAAGTACCTCTGAGTCCAGTAAGATAAACAACTATCTTTGAATACTTGCATTAATGCACTTGACTACTCTTTCCAGACAAATACTCCTCTTTCTCTCCAAACATTAATACGCACTTAGAAAATGGCATTTAAATACTGTTACTCACAAGATTCACACATCAGCTCACAAGGAGAAGGGGTTTGCCACACACATTTAAATGCAGAATAAACATAACACAGGATAAATAAATGCAGAATAAACCTTGGTCCACTAGGTACATGTCAGAACCTTGAACTGCTCCCTGAGTAACATTCTAGAAGAGCAGTTAACAAAAGGAAATAGCCACTAAATTCTTTTGTAGAAATATATCACACACACCTCTTATAAAGTCCATAAATAGTTTTTGTTTATAAACAATAAGAAAATTCAAAAGCACAAAAAAAGTCCCAAAGATCACAGATCTTCCAGAAAGAGTGACAGCCTCTTAACACAAGTTCATCCTTCCTCTTTTAGTATAGGATATAAATATAATTAAATCTAATAAAAATTACATTTTTTCATCCAGGAATACCTCTGCCAAATATGTGATGCTTAAAAATCATGCTTTTCTATTATTAACTTTTTTTCATTGCTTTTGAAATGTGAATGGACTAACAACTTTACTAAGGAGATAGGGAACTGATTTCACAGCACATGCTAGCAAAAAACAGGTAACAAAAAAAGTAGAGCAGCCACCCAAATCAGTCCCAACACCACCAGGAATCACAGAGGAAAACTGGGAGAGGTAGAGACAGAAGTTTGTCCATTCTCCTCCAATGCTAACTTAAACAAGAAGAGATCTCGACAAAATACTCCCATCAAACATATACCCATCAGGTCAAATAACCATACTTGGTCCATCAGCTATTGATGAAGCCAGGTAAACTTCAACCTCCTGAGCTCACAAGCATAACAAATGCCTCCTGGGATCCCATTAAATTTGAGCTGAACTTCATTTCAATGCCACATCAAGTGGTCCAAGCTGCAAACGGCTGTCATGCAAGAAAAGTCTGCCATTGAGTAGGCAGACGCCCATGCACAACAAACATGGTGAACACTTATCTCTGCTGGGTTTCTCTGCAGCCCCTGCCTAATCAAAACATTTGCTCTCCATGCTGGATAAGAAGGCCATTTTCCTTGCTTATTTATTTAGCTCTCTATTGTGTTTGATTAACTGTAGTAAAGGCAAATCAATCTTTTGTGTTCATGTAAAATGAAAAAAACAGAACAAAGTTAGCTTTAATGGCCCAATATATGCTCAGCTGGAATGCACTTACCGAGCAAGCGAGCTAGACAAAGGAATTCAGGCAGCTTTAAACACCACTGGGAACATGCTGAGATCACACATACCTCTACCTGTTTAAAGGTAAAAAACAAACCCACCCGACACACAGTGAAGATGTTTTCTGTTACTCTGTAATTCTGTATGTAAAGGCTTCAAGTACTACAACGGTTTTCTTTTGCATCCTTTAGATTTCCCTGGCCAGAGCTGGGAGATGCTAGGAAACAAGTACCCAGAGGAACATTGTCAGAAGGAGAAGGCATGAAGTTTTAAATCCATGAGAATACTTCCTCCACTGTCAGTAAACTTGCCTCTAAACTCAGATTTGTTGTAACGTTTTTGACATCAATAACCTCTCATAAGGATTGTAAGATAGCATGAAATTCACGACCAGTATGAAATGAAGAGGTTTCTGCATAATGAATTCGAGTGAGAAGCTTATCATTGCAAGGTAGCACCCTGAGAAAGTCTTTCCCTCATCTATTCTAATTATAGTGTTGACAACAGTGGAAATCACAAAAGAAACTATGCTTGATTTTACGCAGTACCCATTATAAGCCTTTAGTAACATACAGAAATACTCAGACCATGGAAGCCAAGTATTAGCCTACAAAGAATTTAACCTCAGTCTTAGCAATGCATAAAAAAGCTTGACTATGACAGCAACAAAATGTAGCAAAAGGTATTTGTGCCCATATCTGAAGTACTCCAGTCCCTAAATACATAGGTAAATGTGTGTACGTAGGTTTCTTTCTACATTAGTTTTGGCCTTTTAACAAGAATTTTTGAAAGCAGAAAGAATCCATCCATCCCTTTTCTAACATTAAATTTGACATACCTTCTTTGCTATAATAGCTATTGCAACAGCTTTGGGATGATGTTATGTGTCTAGTCTCTCCCAGGAGGAAATAAGAACACTTTCCCTTAAAATTCCTTTCTCCATGGTACGATTATTATAGCTTCACCTGCATTATCCAGAAACAAATCAGAGAAGCCACTGGCATCAAAAGGTGGTGCCTTCTGGCATTTTTTACCACTTAATGTTACCACTTAATTCAGACTTTGGCCATAGTCACACTAGAAAACTCACTGGCCATGCCAGAATGTCCAAGCTGGCAGAGCTGTTACCTTTAGATCCAGCAATGCTGACAGAAGATGGGGTTTTGCTGGCAGTTACACCAGCTCTGAGCATTGCAAGCTAAGCTGATGAAAGTTGTCATACCCATATCAGATTTCTGACAGGCAGCAGCATGTAAAATCAAAGCAGGTGCATTTTTTAACTCTGGGACACTGCAGCAACATTGACAGAGCTTTGGAGAATAGCACCATGTTACTCTGAAACGCTTCAGAGAAAACTAAATAGTTTTTAAGAATCCCGTAATTGTCCTCACAGTTGTTATTAGGTTTGTAGCTTCCATAGCTTAAGTCAGGAATTTGCAAGAAGATTGCAGTCAATGGGGTGGGTTTTTTTTGATTCAGAGATCTCAAGGTCAGAAAGGTCCATCATTTTCACGTAATCTGGTCTCCTCTTCCACATAAATTTGGAATTATAGACAGCCAAGTGCCAGGACACCTCTGCCACTCATTTACAATGACCCTTGACAGGCAGTTGAACTGTCACCACATCACAGCTTCATTTTTAAGATAAAGAAGATGCACATCTCTTTGGAGCAAATGTTTGTACGCTGCTGTGAGAATACTTGGAGGAGAGTGCTGTGCAAAGCATCAGAAGGAAGATATCATGATTGTATCCAGTTTTTTTTATATTTTGTGAGCAGAAAGACTCACACAGTCAAAATAGAATGCCCATGTGGACTGTAACAAAGTCTTATGTGTGGCTGAGGTAGGAGTGAGGAATGAAATGAAGTACTGGAAATGACTGCACCATCCTACAGAGTGGGACTTCTGTGTAAGAAGGAAATGAACTTCCTGCACATTCTCTTGATCAGTGGAGTACACCTGCAGTGCACATCTACAGAAATAAATGGTGGCAGAGCTTAGCGCCATTCATCACCAAAGGCAAACAACTCTGAAAAACAGGCCTGCCACTGTGGACTACCAATACTCATCCCATCAGAAAGCAAACCCTGCTTTCAGACAAAGCACAGCTTTTTCAGCAGGTGCAGAGTAATGCTCTGTAAGCTCTCAGGCAGCTTTGAACCTCAGCACCTCATAGGTGGTGGAACAAATTGCCTGGCTGGTCCCAGGATATCCCTTGTACCTAAGTCTCCCACTTACCCACAGTGTGCAAATAGTCGAAACAAATGCTACAATCTGACACCATAGAGCTCTCAACAGCTGTCAACTCATTAAGTTCTATTCACTGGCTTCCCACCTCTTTGCCAGCGTATTACATAAACTGCTTTTTAGCTGGCAGCCTTTCCCTTTGCCTGAAACCAGTTTGCACTGAGCATGTTTAAGTCCATTGGTTGTTTTTCTTTCTTCTTTTTTTTTAATGCATTTATTCCCTTCCCTTTGGTGATTTGCCTTGCTTTGCAACAGTTTGAATGGACTGCAGGATAATGTTTCATGATCAAGCTGCAACTGGAAATGAATATTTTATAGCAGCTGAACAGAGGTTTGGCTGTAAGTGACTATATCCTAATTAAAAAAAAAGGAAGACTGAAAGAAAAATGAATTTAATTAATGAAATATTGATGCAATTTACAGAAAAAGGCCTTTCCATTTAGAAGGGAATTCCTGCAGTGTGAATTTTATAGAAAGAATTGGAGGTTTACTACCTCCTTCTTGATTTATCTAGTGATGTTTCTCATATTTCATTTTTGCCCTTTTCAGCGTCTTTAAGACGCCTGAAGAGATATCTGGTATCCACCCATACAAAGTCACAGATGCAAGTGCTGCAAATGCAAACATATACTTGTAATGACTGTGTATTAAGAATAAGTGAAAACAGGGCATAAGTGTAGTCATGCTAGCTCAAACTGCATCTAAGCCTTGATTCCTGCCTCTCACATTAGCCCATTATTTATGTTTGTTGATAAGAAAGGCAAACATAAGAGAAACGTGCAGAAGTACTTTTCTCTCACATATGCTACTTGAAGTAGCAAGCATCAGTTAAGAAGTGGTTTATACCTACATCTTTGTGCTGCATAGATTTTGTATTTCATATGTCTTAATGGGATTTTCTACCACAAGCTGGCATATTAGCTTTTAAAATCTATTTTTTTCCTACAATACTGTAAGTCAGTGAGTTCCACATTATGTACAACAGCACTTCCTCCTGTTTGAGCTCAGCCTGATGCTATTTTATTTCACTGCTTAGTCTTTGTTGCATGAAAAACAGTGAGCAGTCTTTCCCTACTTGCAATTTCTCTGCACCATTTTAATGTGAGAGACCTCTGTTATCAATATTTGGATACAGATTTTTCATCCTGAAGAATGCCAGCCTATTTAACCTCTCCTCATGTGGAAACCATTGCATACCCTTGATCATCCCTGCTAATCTCTTCTGCAGCTTGCCTGGTTATCATAGATCATTTTTTTTGAGAGCTGATGGCCAAAACTGACTGCAGTGCAGAAGACAAAGCACAATACAGATTTATGCAGTGGAATAACAATATCTTCAGTTTGTTTGTTTGGTTTTCCCTAATGACTTCTGAACTTGTTTTGCTTTCTTGAATGCGAATACATGTTCAAAAGTAACCAAATCTGGGCATTTGTCAGTATATAAACTTATTTTCAGTGTTCAATGTGGTTAAGCACATACATAAACCAGTACCCACTAGTGCATTTCTTCTGTTACAACCATGGTTTTCCAACATTTTTTAACTAAAGGCCCTATAACAGGAAGAATATTGATTCTTGATATGATTCAGAATACCATCTATTGAATTGTGTATGACAGTGGGATCTACAAATAAGTGATAAAGCATTTGGGAGGATGCTGGATAAGTCCAACAAGATGACACCTTTCTGACATTGCAGAGGGCACCTGAATAAGCCCAAGGGATGCCTGTCAGGTTCACGGTGACAGGAGGCAATGCACTGCAATATGGCATCATTCAAAATAGACTGCAGGAATCCTACTGATGCACACATGATAAGTTAGAGTGAAGACTCAATATTTAAATTAGAATATGGAATGCATACCTATACATTTCAGAAGTGAGGCCAAACTGTAGAATCTGCTTCAGCCTGTCTCCTGATGCCTTTTTGCTGGTAAACGTTCATTATACTGTTGTCATGGGTTCAGCAGTAGCAGTCATTTTTTTCCCCTTCTTGGTAGCTAGTGCAGCACTGTGTTTTTGACTTTCGGCCTGGGAACAGTGCTGATAACACCAATGTTTTTAG
>JAOEHX010046492.1:0-30992 GCA_025448015.1 Bolborhynchus lineola | reverse complement strand
GTCACTTGTAACGAGGCAATCCCAAGTGTAGCCCTGATGGCACACGAAGTGTGTAAAAGCCCAGCTGGGAACCTCAAGGGTAGCCACCACCCCAAAGCCACTTTGTCTTGGGGATGTTTGAGCTAGGCCTAACGTGTTGTGGAGCTTGTACCACTGAAGTGCTCTGGGGAAAACAAAAGAATTCTTTGCACCTTTGAGTGGAACAAATGTCTTAAAATGAGGTTGGGCAAACTAGATTTCATCTATATAGCAACTATATAGCAAACCATAGCAACTTTGGAATTTGTAAGCAAACCCCTTTTTTATTTAATAAGAAGCTAAGTTCGTCTTTCTGCCATCACTGCTGTTAGTCCTCAACTTTCTACTGTTCTCTATGTAATGTCTGCAAGTGTTATAGAAAACAAACTTAACAGTGTCTCTGAAGCAAATGAGTGAAGAAACAAGCATGGCTTGTTTGTGGTAAATTAGCTATACATATTTTAGAATTTGTAGTTTGCTTGTTTAAAAACATTTCCAGTGGCTCAATATATTTAAGAGAGAGATAATCCACTTTTATTTTCATTAATATTTCAAGTCAAGTGCTTAGATATGAGAAAACATAGGCTATTTCTTCGAACATTTTTGTCCAATAAGGCAGGAGATGGGTTTGGTGACACTGCATGGATTTCACCCATCACACCCCATCTACTAAAACACTTAATCTCTAAAGAACTGCGTCCCATTACTAAGGGTGGATCCTCTGCACCAAATCCTGGTGAACAGACCATATCCATGTACTGTCTTTGTACTCCCAACCACAGAGAGTGAAAGCAACTGATTATACTAGCCTTCCGGTCATAGGTATCCCCTAAAACCGAAGAGTATGGATGAAAACAGCACTATAACCATCAGTCAGAAATTATTTCAAACTCATCATACCCCAGATGGGATGCTTTTTTTCAGCAAGGTTCTGCTTCAGCTCCTGCCCCCATTATAGACAGTAAGTATCATATCATAATACAACAATGTCATGACAGGGTTATAAAACAAGCTGGGCTTGACTGTATGGACAAGGTCATTTTACAGTTCACGGACAAGCACTCTGTTCCTGCTTCGCTAGAATGCACTGTCCCAGCACACACAACCTTAGCACCGTAAATTCAGTAGCACAGAAAAGCCTTTCGGGATCCAGGCACTTGGGAAAGGATTTATGAAGTAATTTTCCAGCAACATTTTGCAGCAGCAAGTTCGACTTACCGCTTTCCTCCCTCCAGGCCTTCTGAACCTCGAGAAACACAGCCTGGCTGTTCTCCTCGTGCCAGAACAAACCATGTTCCTGTCACTCGGACTTAGCACAGTAAACTTTTAGGTACTGATGTGAGAAGACAGAAAATAAACCAAAAAAAGTCACACACTCTTGTGGACAATAAACATTGGAACTGTGTGCAATTTATAGCCTTGACTTTCTATTTCATTAAACAATAACCAGATTTTATCTCAGAATAGAAATTTACAACTTGAGCTGTACATCCTTACTGAACCAGTTGTAGACTTATCAAGCATTTACTTTTGTAGGGGTTTGAAAGAGACAACAGCTTTGTGATCCTGCCAATATTTTCAACTTTCATTTACCTTTATTCCTGCTGAATGACAGTGCTCTGTGGTAACATTCTGCTTGGCACAGGTATAGAAGACCTAGACGTCTATTCATGTTGCTCCATGTTTGTACAAAGGATGCATGTCAAGAGCAACATAACATACCTGTCTTGGCTCCCCTGTGGTTGAAGCTAATGTCCCTGCAGCAGCCAGCACACTGCTGAGCTTGTGGTGACCCAACAGAAAGCAGGAACACAAAAAATCAAAATGAGGGTCTGAGAGGAACATGCAATGCTCACCAGGCAAGTGGTCTGACGTTGGCTTTGAGCAAACTAAGGATCAGAGCATTGGGTCATGCTACAGATGAGCATCTCAGCAGTAACAAGTGCATCAGATAAAAAACTTCAGGTTGTAAAGAGTGCAGCAGGCCCCTGGGAAGAAGGTTACTCAAACGGTAGATTTTTATCATAGTATTTATGTGCAATGACTTTTACCATATTATTTATGTGCGTGTCCATTAATACAAAGCAAACCATGATGTGTCCAGGAGATTATTAATCCCATCAATAAGACAGTGTAAAGCTGTAACCCTTTGACCCCTAATGTACATACTGCAGTACTACTTTTTGGGCTTCCACATTGCAGTAGAAAATGGAAGGTGGTGAAGGGAAAGTAACATGCAGTACAGTTTCACAGCAGATTTTAATACTGTGTTACAGGCCAAAGAAACAGTTGGCGATTCATGTCCTCTCCCCAGCCTGTATCCAAGAGTGGTCACCAAGGAAACTTGCCCTCACTCTTCTGCTATGCCATTTAGATGGCACATGTGGCACAGGCTGACAACTTCCTTGCTACAGCCCAGCAAACAGCATTGGCTTTCAGGCCAAACAAAAATAATGACCCCTCAAGTGAGTCATACAATTTATCACCATTTATTATCTACGACACTTGCTTTAATAGTGTTACACTGGGAATTCAGTTAACCCACCCCGCAGAATGGATTTCAACAGTATTGAAGCCTCTGGCTTTTTCATCAAAGGTTTGAAAGACTTGGTGCTTTTTCATATTTTTTTTTTTTCCTTTTTAATGTCTGCAAAAGAAATGGCACTTTACAAAATTTATGGCTGGCCCAATGGCAAGCCTGGGCTTGGTTTGTAAGAACGCTGACAAGCATGACTTCTTTAAGAAAATAAATTTAAAGAAAAATTAAGACAACATGGAGTAAAACCATTCCTAGCAGAAATGAGAAAGATCTTTCTTCTCTCCAGAGATCAGGCTTACCACACTTTAACGTGTACTGAACTGCTTTTCTGTCTTTTTTAACTGGAAAGATATCAGATAAACCTCCTCGGTCCTTTTCCCCCCTGCTTTCCACTGATTTTTAAAGACTGTGGCTGATAAATACTATCAATTTCAGTTAGTAACTTAGTCCTAATCAGGTCATATCACAGTTCACTGCCTGGGGTCCTGCCCAACATGCAACACTGGCCCAGCAAAGCCATCCTCAGTTCTCCGGTTGCCATAGATACTCATCGGTGACCTCCTGACACATTTACATGGCTGGCAAACAGAAACTGTCATTACATCAAGTGCTGGTGCCTCTTCTTCTCACTGTTAGGAATACCACTCGTTTTCTTAGTGGCAGTGAGGAGGTTGTTGCATTCAGTCACTCACTGAAATCGTGGTACATCTACACAGCGAGATCTGAACGACTTCAAGAATGCCTCCTGCAACTGTGATGCAGCAACTGAAACCACTCATACTAACCCTGAAACACATGCCAAACCCTCTCACAAAACATTATGCCAGTGGAAGGCTCCAAACAAGAAATCCAATTTCAAGATGAAAACGCAATCACAAAGACTTTTATTAGGTTTGGGATTTATCACGGAAGTGCCTCAAATTTCTGTTTTAAATTATTCCTCCCAGCAGGCTAGCTTTCTTTTTACACTGCCTTTCCTTTCCTTCTAAGGCATTTTAAGATCTTTGGTTGTACTAAAATCTGGAGAAGAAAAGAGGCTACTACTACCTTTACTTGGTTTGTAGAGTTGAAGAACATCTGGATCCCAAAATAATATGAAAAAATTAAAAAAAAACCCCACAATACTCGAGTTTACTTTTCCTAAGAATATGCAAATTGCAGCAAAGGAGAACTACAGAATATCAGTCTTCCACCAATAAGTGATTCAATTTTCAATCATGGAAAAAGAACTATATTTAGAAAGGCATAATACATTACTTTTTCTTCTGGTAAATTCAGCAGAATTAAGAGAACCAGATGGCCAAATATCTGTGTAGTATTCAGATCTATTACAGATGCAGAAACATTAGAGAGGAGGAAATCCTACACGTCTTGAGAGTAGCCTGGGCAGACCACATAATAACAAATGAGATCATTATGCACAGTCTCGAAGCAAATGGTCTTTTGACTTTCAACAATTTATGTCAGCCATGGAATATCAAGTTATCATTTTTTTCTATTTAAAAAAAATTCCTGCAGCACTATCCCTTCTGATTTAGCACAAAGATTATACAATGAAGAACCTCTACTCCCAATAAATAATCATCTGGCAACTTCAGTGATCACAGGATTTGAAAATGCTGGTGTTACAAAACACTGGTTTACTATTTAAGTGCAAGTGAAAAATGAAAAGCACAGCTCTGAAAAAAGCAACACACCCACCAAAGCATGGCTGATGCTCTCAGCAAAAAGCCACCCAGCAAAAGGGAAACATTATTGCCACTTTAACACTCTCCAGCAAAGAAAGATTCCCAGACAAGTTGTGGGAAGCAGCCCCACAGCATCCTCTCACAACAGAAGGAATTTTACAGATGCAAGTCAATGGCACACTTTCTAATAAACACCTAAAAGGTTATTAAAATGGCAACTGGGCATATGAAGGATGAAGGGACTACTCTGTGCATGCAGATACACTGTAAAGCAAGAAAGGAATTCTTGAGATTATTTTAATTCAAACTGGGTTCTCTTAGGGGCTCTGGTTCCAGTATATTATGTGTCTCATTCTTTCACTGGGGAGAACCTTACCGACTAGTTCCGAAGTGCCGTGAAGAAAGAAGGAAATTACTCACTTTTGGCTGAGCTCTGAGCAGAATATTATTTGCAGGTTTATGAAATCTTATGGAAATATAAAGGCTGAAAAAGGTAATGCTGACCAAAACAGATAGATCTCTATGTCCTATTGCTGATGTCTGAGAAAGCAGGCAGAAGACTAAAGCTACATCTATGGCACTACCATCTTCCTTGGAAATAGTCTGCTGTTTGCCTGCCAACTTTATCAAAAATCAGCATTCTGCTTCCTAGATTAAAAATCCAAGCGAATCCTTTTGCCTCAACAGCTGATCATTATCCAAAGCAGCTACCATCATCAACATCAGACTGGATATATTCAAGGCATAATTAAATAGGTCTGAAAAAAGTCTTAGAAATTAGAAGAAACAGGAGTTCTTTTATCTTGGATTCAGCATCTCTTAGTAACAAGCTATTCTAAGGAATCTGATGTCCCCATTTCATTACTCAGTCTGTGCCTACCTTTAATAACTTTCCTTACTCATGGGTAATATAGTATTTTTATACAAGGTTTGTCTTTTGTACAGACTTTAAATATTTATATGTTAAGAAAAAAAAAGGATCATAGGAATAGAAATTTCTTGCGAGATGCTGCTTTATGGTTTAAATAATTTAGGCCCATGATAAATACAGCAAGAAACTGCACACATGAAAGTTACAAGATTATTCTTTTATTTAGAAAGAAACTACTCTGGAGATCCTGCCGCCTACCAAAGTCATCAAAAGCATGTATTCAGAATACTCCAGTCATTTAGACCCTTATTTCTAGACACCAAGGACATTAGTAGGTAAGAGCAGCAAGCCAACAATTTAGCTGCTGTAGGTATTTTCTCGATCAGAATGACTTCTAATTTTTGGTTCAGATTCTTCTGCTTTCTACACAAGGGGTAAATGACAAAGAAACATGCTCCCATCGATGACATCCCATGCTTGGCAGACAAATCTATTTTGAGTTGAAGCCTCAAGCTTACTGACACGCTACCCAGAAATACCACCGTTTATGCAAGCTGGTTTTTAATACAGTGGTGGATTTTGATTACAGGAATAAAATTCTACCCCTCTCCCCCTTTTTTACCTAATTCCTCCCTATCAGTAGAACACTCAAGCAAACCAGCTCTTGCTGAAACAAAGGCCATTGCTTAGAACTTCTCCAGTTGCAAGATACAAACAGCTCTGGCTGTTACCCCTCCTCAATGGCAAACACAGCTCTCCTTTTGCTAACTTGAACAACCACAGCAAGTACTTCAGGTCCCTGCTTAGGACAATTCCTATTGTTCTGTGTTTGCTGCCACCCCTCCATTAGATCTTTCCATTATTTTTTCTACAGCAATTACCAGGAGGATGTCAAGTATAAAACAACTGTAAATCCTACAGTGTGTAATTCTGTGACTTTCCATTCATTAGCCACTTTTAGCTAGTTGTTTAGTATATTATTCATTCTTGTTTCTAATACTCCTTCTCCTGCAGATAATCCACTGATGTTGATACAATCCACAAATACCATCAGTCACATCAGTTTGCTCTGCTGCCTTGAATGCTTCTCCAAAACACTCCAGCTTGCCACTTAGATTAGAGTACAAGGTTCAGGCAATGACTTAAGGGCAGCCACCTTGCTGCTCATTTAGGAGAGGAAAACACAAGCCCCATTAGCAGGTTTCTTACCAGTTTATTAGACTTGCTCTCAGGGCATCCAAATACAAGCAGCTCCCCCACTCCCAGAGTGTCAACAGAGGTTAATGCTCACTTTGGATTATTTTAAATGCACAAAAAAAAATCCCCAATTTTAACAAAACCCTGCAAAATCTGTAAACCCCCCACCCCAACATCTATAACAAAAAGCACCCTAAGAACAACAATGTTAACTTGATATTACGTGCTGATTTATCTGGAACAAAACAGGACTTCAGAGTACAGCTAAATATTTTCATTTACAAGTGAAACAAATCACCATGAAGCCTCAAGCACTATTGCTCCGATTTTCATTAGATTCATTTGGCAGCAATGTGTTCCTAAGGGGGAAGCCAACCCCCAAAAAAGTGAGGTAAGCAGAGATAACAGAAAAAGATAAGAGGCGTTTTTCTCCTCTTAGCTTACGCATTCTGACTGTACCCGAACTAATGCACACGCACGGTTCCCTTCCTTACAGCTCTTCTGTACCACAACAGTGAGGAGAACTGCATTTAAGAAAACGTAATTACAAGACCACAAAGAACAAAAGAACTGACTAGAAGGCAAAACTCTTCAACCCGGTAGTGTCTGCATTTGCTATGTGAAACAAAGCTTGCTGTTCATCTCTCTGAGCAGAACCGAATGTAAAGTAAAGGCTGCACTGCTAGAGGCGTAAATGCCACCAGCACACAGGGTCTCCTGCATAAACATGCAAAAAAGCATCTGAGAATTTCATGTTGAGTAGAAAAAATACATTAAAATTACCCCAAACTGTGAGCAGCAGTTACATCTTTTACTAAAAAAACATGTTTTCTGGAAGTCCAGATTCTTCTCAGTCATTACGTTTCATTAAAAGGAAAATTATTATTGCAGTCCTCAGGACTTTTGCTTAAAGTACAGTTCCACAGAACAAAAAAAAACCTAAGAAGCTTCTGAGAAAGCACTGAAATAGATTTAGGCTTTTTTTCCTTCCTTCCTCCCTCTTTGCAGAGGACAGAAAGGAGAATTTGGGTATAGTGTTGCTCTGAAAATTGGAACCCAAATTTGCAGAAGGTATTAGTGGTCAGATTCACTTGCTCCCCAGCCACAGCAAAAGATGGATGAGCTCGTAGAGAAGCACCATCCCCAATTGAAAACTGGTGCTTTCAGAATAATTTGCTTACATCCATAATTTATTTGCAGTGCCATCAAGAGCAGCTCCAGCTCAGGCAGGGATGCACACCTCGTGCTGCAGCTTCTGCTAGGAATAATTTAGTAGTTTGAAAGGAGCTCTCTAATTTGGAAATGTTAAGCACAACCTCTTGAAATCTAAAGAAAACAGCGGAGCAAAGATAATGAACCCAAGCATTTGTTTTGGAGCTGAGAATCATCCAACTCTAAATCATCTCCAAAAAAAAACTCTACTGTGTTTTACAGAAAACCAAGAATTCAAGCAGTGGAGAACAAATGGATGGTCTTCTCCCTAAAATGAATGACACACTAAATATACCCACAAGCTAAAAATACAGCAAGTCTGCTGAAAATACATGTCACGCATCTTCGCTGTACCCTCTTCTGCACCCTAATCCTTCCCCTCCTCCCATGGTACTATAAAAATGTAGGCACTTTTTAGGGATTGAGACTCTCACTGACTTCATTAGGATGCTCCTAAACTCTCTTAAAAGAAGAAAATCACGTAATTAAATATCTGGGTCTGTGTTTTCTTTAATAATGAATGCTTTTACTGAAACCTGAATTAATTCTAGGGATGACCAAAAGCTCTGAAAGTTAAGGGCATGAAGCCTGCAACTTTACTGTATTTTTATTAAAGACTGAATCACCAAAATTAAAAGATTGCTGAGTTCATGGGAAGAAGCCATTACTTACTCTCACCTAGAAAACATCAACTGACAAAACCAAGCCTCCCGCTGTCAAAGAAGAACCATCATTTTGGAAGCATCACTTTGTTCACTGCAGAGATGTTACCATCTGAAAACACTTATTCCTTCATTACAAAACACAGAACTTTGCTCATTCATCACTTGATAAAACCATCCAAATCTTTTACAAAAGGGCTCTACCCTAAAAACCCTTAAGCATGCAGCCAGGTAAGCAGTAAGAACAGGCACAAAGGGTCAGCAATTTTATTGGTATGGGAGAATTCATGAGTAGTTAGGCATAATGTTTCAAGGATTTGCTTCAGAAAGAGCAAAGAAGTATAAATTGGCAGGGAGAACAGGTCAGGTGCAGAACATGCAGTGCAGGAGACACACCAGCATTAAAGGGCCTCAGCAGCAAAACCAATTTTCTAGCAGATAGAGGGACAGAAGGAAAACCAGTTGTGATTTCCAACCATAGGTGAAATAGGTGAAAAACACTCTCTGAACAGGGCAAGCTTAAAGCTGATGCACAGTTCCCATAAAAACTACAGATCTTCAGAAGAAGAGATTACTTAGAAGTAAACAAGTGGCTAATATTAAAGTCCAATTGACCTGCATCACCATTACTCATTTCCACTGGAGGAAACAGCATTTTCCTTACCAAGGAAAAAAAAAAAAGATACTTAAGTTATTCTTTTCCTTTTCCCTTAGGAAAAAAGGAACGGGTACCTCTTGTTCTGAGTATTATTAGAAAATAGATAAGCACTAAGGTGAATTACAGTTTGACCTGATAAGAAAATAACACCTTTAAAAGACTGCACAGCATCAGAATACCATAAACAAGTAATGAAAAAGAAATAACTGATTTCTGCAAAACAGGCAGTTATTCTCACTAGCAGACTCTTTTTCAGTTCCTAGGTATGGATCAAATCACACCAGCTCCCAGATGAGTATTTCTTTCAAAAGTTGTTTGCTGTGAGAATCATTCATCTTAAGAATTAACATTATTCCTGTATGGTGAGAAAACCAACAGCAGGATGTTTCAAAGCAAGGCAGCTGGAAATGGGAAAACTGGGTGGGAGAACAGGGCAGATACCTGTTGAATGTGATACGAACATGGTTATCCTTTTTTAGTGTAAAAATGCACTGGTTTTTCTGCAGCTGTAGCACTCAATGGCATTTACAGCTACATGCCATTTAGAAATTGCCATATGATTGCAAAGGGACCCAAGAAGCCTCTCTCCTACTTAACGCTAATCAATTTGCAGGCATTAGTAGTGATGGTGTCCATGTCTGCGCAGTTAAAACACATCATTACACAAGATACAAAAATTCTATGGATCAAAGAGGCAAGCAGAACCCTCCTCTCCTAAGCTGGCTCTGTACTTTATAAATGTCTTTCTGTGGTCAAGGTGAGGGTAAAAGCTCCACCATGTGGGAGAAGCTCAGCACTAGCCCAGGTGAACACAGTGTTTACTCAGTGGTGGATCCACAAAGCATGGTCCTCACAGGTACTACACAACAGCCACCGAGACATTGGAACCCCCATGAGACCCAGAGAAGCTCCTTTGGCTCAAAAGCCATCAATGCCCTGCACCATGCTAATTAAAAATAGATCATTACTGCAGCATGTACCCATGTATCATTAATAACTGTCAATTACAAGAAGGAGGCAGGTCAGGGTACCTCCTATGCTTTTGTTTTGTTAAAGAGTAACTTTTTCCAGGACCATGAATAATACTTGGGGCTGTATGACTGAAAACAGTGAATAATCGCAAAAAAAGGAACTGTTCCATGTTACAGCAAAGAGACAGTCTGCCAAAACAAACATATTATGGCTGCGAAGGAAAGTAATGTGTCTGTAATTTTAAACCCTGTCCACTTTAGTAGTTGAACAAGTTTTTATCTCACCCAACCAACCAAAGCAGTAACATACAGCACAAAAGCGAACCGACCTGCAATGGAGGGGGGAGCAGGAGACAATTCACACTCAGGATTCCCATGACATTTCATGATAAATCTACCTTTGAATCCCCATAAGAGTTATGCTAAACAAGTAGGATATTACTTCTAAGCAATTAAAAAGGGTATTTTAATAGGAATACTACTAAGGCTTTTATTCTCACAAGCAGTCACATAATTCATCATTACGAGGAAAAAAAGGGGGAAAAGAAAATATGTTGACTAAGAATAATTTATCATTGGAATTATATTGTTAAATATTGTAAAATAATATCAGAAAACACATACAGTTTGAGGACTGCATTTACACCAATACGTGGGAAGAAGCATTAAATATTCTTCAACATCAGAGCAAACAACTTTAAAAGTGTGTTTTAAAAGTAAAACAATTGTGGCAAATACCTTCATTTCAGAATTTAAATATATTCACTATGAGTATTTTAAAAACAAGAGCCTAATCAGCATACACAGACTAGGATCTCAGCAGTGACTACTGATGCTGCAGGTGCTTTCCAGCAGCCCCAGTTGAAGAGCTGCTCTATTTATAAAGTTGATGAAGCACGTGTGGGTTAAAAGGGAAGCGGTGTCTGTCCGGGTGTGCATCTGGACACACCACCAGGGCTGCCCAGATACACAGAGCTCACAACTCGCACGGACCAGAGGTGGGCCGTGTTTCACCCTCACTGCTTCACTCTACACATGGAACAGTCAGGTAGGAGTCCAACACAGAGGGTACCAAAAGTAACAAGACAGCAAATTATGGAATAGGAATTCCTAAGAAGACAAATCTCTGCTCTGCTAGAAGCATCTTACACAATAAAGATCATTTGATCTCTGTTTTAGTTTCTTTTTAAACCCATGGATAATACAGCAGATCTGAAGACCTGCCCACATTCTGAAGGGGGCAGCAAGGAGAAGGTACTTGTGATCCCTCACCTCAGCCATCCCAGCTCTGAGCCTGGAGCAAAGCGGCAGGTTACCTCATGCTCCACAGCCACTCTAGAGCCAAGCAGCCACCACAGCCCCAAGAATCCCCTTCTTGGCACTTTGTGCACCACCATACCAGCTCCTCGGCCATGCCACTTCTCCCAACCAGGGCTGCAAATCAGTGAGTACTCCCAAGCCAGAAGAGGCAGGTAGAGACCTACCGCCCTGCCCAGTATGGGATACAACACAACACCTGCTCACCCTGGCCAGCACAGGGTGGCCGCATGTACAACATCTCCCTTCTCCACCACACCCTGGGGTTTCCATACTAACATGCTGCACCCAGATGATGTGACCCAGCCACAAAGATTCGGTCTAACACGGTCAAGAGGCCGGCAGCTGAACAGTCCTGCTCTGCGTGTGGAGCTTGCGGAGACACCAATGCTACCGGGCAGATCAAGACAGGTTCAAAACGTTTGGAGAAGCACACACGAGTTTTCAACACTGACATGACAAGCTGGCCGGGTGCCACCTACAGCAACACTCGCCAGGAACTGCATGGCACGGGAGAGCGCAGGGTGCCAAGGAGAGACATTCCAGCCACCCACTGCGGACAGCCACCTCCGGAGCCTTTACCGGCGTTCCCCAGTTCCTGGACCCCCCAACACAATAAGCGTATCAGCAGCCAGTTTCTCCACAGCAAGATACCCATGTATAGAGACACCCCAAACAAGCCCTGCCTCTGAGAATCTCGTCCCAAGAGCCTGATCCAGGCTGCTAAGTAGGTTGATTTTCAAGTATTTAACATCTAGTCGGATATTCAGCAGTCTGGGTGGGAAGGTGGGGGGAGAGGGATAACAACCAGCCTCTGTCATTGCTGCCAAGAGCCAACTCGTATACCCACATAGCCAGTTGGCACTCACCAGGCGTATCTCCATTAATCTGAATTTATGCTAATTCTGTCACTCAGCACACCACTCAGTCACTCCTAAACCAGCTCTCTGGGAACCACCCCAGTTAAACTCTATCCCAAGCAAGGAAGGATGAAGATAAAAATTGAAGAACTAATTGTTCTTTGATATGGCTGAAAGAGAACTGAAGTTCTCGAGGCTAGCAGAAAAGGCCTATTCCAATAAACATCTCACACCAGCAACTCTTTTTTCTATGGCAAATTATCTTCTCAAAACTTACCCATTTTAAATGCCCATGAGCTACGGCTAGTTTCAAACATGCTGCTCCCAACCAATCTGTCGAAAGACATGACTACCTCCACCTCAGCTGACTGCACCAAGATCAACATTCATTTTGAGTCGGAGTACACTCCGAAGTCAGCTAATGGCACTGCATCATCCCTGTATGGTTTAGGTGCCTTTGTTTTCAAGTGCAAAGGACCACTGACGAAAGCTTTGACAAAGCCACATTCCAATTTAGGTTCACTTCCCTCCAATCTACAGGTACCTCCAGTGAGCTCATCCTCAAGGCACAAGCACCCGTCTGCGTTCACTATAAAACCCCACTTCCCACAATGCCTCACCTTCCTTTAATGCTTTTATTTGACCAACAAGGAACAGTTATGTATCACTTCACTTTTGGTATGTTTACAAACACGGATAGTTGACATCTCTCTTCAACAAAAGCAGAACTATCCCAATCCACAGCAGCCATCAAATGGGCCAGGCCTCTCATGCCAACAAGAGACTTTTACTGCCTCATTCCAGAGCTGCTGGTGGTGGATTTGGCTGGCAGCTTCATCATAAGGGTACTCTCCTGAAATTTTCCTTCCTGTTTAACAAAATTTAACTTCTCTGTGTTAAAAGTATGAATTAAAAATAATAACTGAAACATTAATGAAACTTAATGAGGGAAAAAAGCCTGCACAACATAAAACGTTTACACATATAAAAAATAGGTGACTATCTGGATAAAATGATAATGCCTCCATACAAATGGAATAGGAAGCATTCAGAGATGCATAAATCTATTTTATGTCTCATCTCAGGAATTATCATTATGTCAGTACCTGCAGTGGAACTGAAATGAACTCAAGAGACACACAATGTATGGAAGTCACCAGCAGCACTTCCCATAGCAGTGAAATATTCATTACAGGTCTGCCATTGAAATAGTGACTCACACTGATCATGTTTAACTTGTCAAGATGATCCCAGAACAAGGCAATATATCCACAATCATTCATTTCAGTGGTCCGTAGGTTTTGGATTCAAAATATCAAGTACTTGGGCATATTTTATTTATAAGCTCAATGGCTATAGAGTCATAATCATGTCGTTGTTCAAACTGCTTAATCTGTCTCAGCATTTAAAATTAAGTTGAAAAGAACCACTAGTGCTTTTAACTGTCCTTAAATTACATTAATTGCGTTGTTAAGCACTTTAACAACCTTATGAAGGAAGCTAAGTAAATCACTGCTCCAAAGTATATAACTATATAACCACCTCCATGCACAGAACCAAGCTGTCAATATCCCTGAACTGCAGAACAAGGATCCCCCACATCAGATCAGAAGCAAATCAGAGACTACTTTTACCCTTTGCCCATGAGCTATGTCAACATCAGCTACTGTAACATCAATATATTGTATGCACAGAGAAACATGGAGAGCACTGAAGTTACGCTGTCATGATTCTATTTACGCCCTGTCCTGCTAGCAGGTGACTGATGTCATACGCCTGTACACAACAGAAGCAAATTCACAACCTAGAAATTTCCTCTGGCAAGAGATCAACAGGCTGTAATGAGCACCGAAAACAAGCTACCCAGCCTTCAGCCAGACCTTGCTGATCTCTCCTTCAACTAGTACACTGGGCTAAAACCCCACTGCTTCAACTGCAAAGATGCTATTACCAGCATCAGCAACAACCTGAAGCAAAGCCAGTCTCAGTGACCGCAATCTGCAGATTACTGGATCTACAAATCATGTTAGGGGATCTGCTTTCTCCATCCTATGAAACTGAAGGATATATGCAGGTGTGGTGGTCAAATAGCTTGCCAGAAATATTCTTGTGCATTATAAATAAGCATGTCTGTACCAACACATGGAACATTTGAACGCTCACGAAAACAGCAGCCTTTTGCTAACAAATTCTTACGGCAACAGCAGGCAGAAGCTAAACCAAACACAGTTCAGATTATTTTAAGAATAGCAATTATATATCCAGAGATACTTGATATAACAAGAAGAAACAATGGAACAAAATAAAGAAATTGGAAAGTTTCAAGCCATCTGTATATATCTGTACTGAGTATCAAACCATCTGTATTATATTCTTAGATCAGCTAAAGCAAACCACTGGCACCAGTGCCAAGTTTGGCAGCAGAAACGATTTGGATCGCCACCAACAAGAATGAGCTACCATGCCTCTTAGAATAAATTTCGTAGCAAACACCAAAGGGTTGATCAACACAGATTATCACAGCTACTACAAGCCAACTAGTTTAAAAAACAGTATTTGCCATCCCACAGTATTTGATTTTACACTCGTATGACACACTCTATGCCTCAAAAAAGGAAATTTAACTTCTCACTATCCCTGTCCCACTGGGAAACAGCTAAAATCAATCAAGCACATTTTGTACGGCAGCAGGGAGAGCCTGAACTCAGTGTCACCAAGCCTGGTGCCTTCCATCAGCTAAGGCAAAAGTCCTCAGCCACATTCAGCACATCAAAATCCTGTGGCAGACAGGTAATATGGGCACTGCACCACAAACTGAACCCTCAGTAGCATTTTCTGATTCTCACGTACAGACTCGGAAGGTCTCCCACTTCAGTGTGGGATAAAGCTTGGTTTCCTTCAAGACACAGAACAGGCCAACAGCACCACATGCCCCACACTCATTTACTTTGTCTTCTCCAGCTCAACCCTTCTATAGAACCCTGCTTCTCCTGGGAAATTCCACCTATCCTTTGAAGTCCAGCCTAAATTTCAAAGGCAAAAATACCAAAATATCCTTGAGGATAAAGGTGCTGATGTAAAGAACATGGACTAACCCCCATAATTTTATTTTCATATTTTAAAAGGGCCCAAAAATAACTATTCACCACCTTTTCCTCTGCTCGAGATTTTGAGAACAACCCGCCTACCAAAAAGCCTCATTCTCTTAGCGCTAAGGATTTTGCATGGGTGGAACTCTTTAGCTAAAAGTGATGATAAATAACACCTCCTCAATCCTGCAATTTCCAGAAACAGTTTACAGGAATTAATATACGACATTGATTTGCAATGTTCAACTAGAATTTCCCAACCTTCTGATGTCCACCTGAATATGCCAAGTGAGACATCAAGATTAAGATAGTACAACACAAAGTTCAGCTGTCTCGATTACCTCCCGTCCTCTGTAGTTCCACTGTCATGAGAATACACAACTCCTTGATATGTTTCTGGCATATGGAATTATCAAATGTCACATTACCACAAGCAAACATGTCGACAGCTCACCCATTCCACCCTACAGACAGCTTTACATGACCCTCTTCTTCACTAGGAAGTACCAGCCCCAAGTTGAAGATACAAAACTGATGCCAGGTTGGGGGGTTTCTCAGTATTCACACAGCACTGAGGCATTAAATCAACAACATTAAGCAGCGTTTTTTCAACCTTTTGTACAGTTGATGTACAAACTATGCTAACTGGTAAAAAAAACAGTGTATGGGAGTTCAGGAACTTGTCTGCACATTCTCCTCAACTGCAAACCTGCCATTCAAAGACAACCCCCCCACATACCTACCCATGAGTGAAATGGGCAAAACACAGGGGTTTTTTAAACTTACACATGCACTTAATGCAGAGCATCTTCAGAAGTCTCAAATTAAAGGTACTGAAGAACAGCAGAATAATCTCCTTTCCCAAATAAACCATATTTGCACTTTAAGCTATGCGTATTGTTTAACTCTGTCAGGAATCCTATTATGCGAAACTTGTATTTTATGAGTCTGCCAAAAAGGTTGGTTACCAGAAGCATAATCACAGTAAGCAATAAAGGCTGACACAAAGTATATTTCTAAGCAATTATAGCAGGTGTTTTAAAAGGCATAAAGCTACAGTTAAAAATCCATTTAGAGTCACAGACATGGTAAAAGGCTACCAGAAGGGTCAAACCCCCACAGCAGCTGAATTGTTCCTCTTCCCCTGCATTCTACAGCAGCAATGGGACCAGCTCCACCATGCATTTCAGCAAATGAAAAGAATAGAGTATTAAGCATCAAGGTACACAATGAATGATCATTGAAAAAATGAATGAAGAGCCTTCAAAGGAGGATACATACATATATATATATGGAGAAAATATATATATAGGCTACAAAACTCAGAAAAGTGTTACCACTTGAGGATTGCTAGATCTCTCTTAGCATGCTGTTTCTTTTCAATTGCATTAAGCAGTTGCATTTAACATCTTAGATCATACAAAGATGTTATAAAAAAAAAGACTGCCTAATATGGAGGGGATGTGTATGATGTGTATGAAAAGTACTTACTAAACAAGCATAAAGTACTGTGGATGTGACAATTGAGACCTTACAAAAACTTGTACGTGAAACTTAGCTCCAACACAGAATTGGTGTAGGAAATTCAGGGAGAGCTGACTTGCCAACACGTAACTCTGCAGAACGATTGCTGGTTATCAAAATTGCATAAGCCAAGAGACAACATGAACTCTAAATATAACTACCAGCTATTCTACACAATCCAAAAGCGTCCTGCCAAGCCCTCCTTCATGTTCTCTCACACAGACAAAGGCCTCAAAGCCATGGGACATCTGCCAGGGAAACAAATGAAGTTAAAAAACCAGAAGAACATGAACATGTACTAACCTAAACTTGCGTGTTCTTTCTTCCCAATTCCTCCCCCAACACCTCCCCCTACAAAGAAGATGTCTCAGTTTACTGTACCATTTTCCTTCTCCCAACCTGCCTTAACTCTTGGACCGATGTTTTAAAGTTTCCCTACCTTTGAAAAAATAATGTTCAGTTCTTAAATGTTTTGCCAGATCTGGACCACACCCTGCCCTCTCCCAAAATCTTGGTTGTTTGTCTCCTATTGCACATAATCAATTATAGCACTTTCAGGTTTGTATTTTGCATGGTGGGAGCTGATCTAGGAAGGAGATTGTGCTTGTGCGAGCTTGTGTGTTTACACAAACACACACACATACACACACCTTTATAAAACTGTTTTGTTTCTACAGAACTTTAGGGGATTTCCCTGAAAATGAGTTTTTCTCTTGTAAGCAGATAGCACTTGATAGGAAAAAGTAGCTGGAATTTTTCCACTTACCAGGTCCTGCTAATCACTTAAAATACGAAAGGGAAAAGCAAAATCTCTGTCGTTCTATCACCACAAGATCTGAGCACCAATCATAAGCAATGACTACAGAAAAACGCACACAGACACCCAGCAGATACCTTCAGTTCCACCACACATTTCACTCTCCCCGTTCTTATTCCCAGATTCGGTGTCAGACACCGACTCTGATGTTTGACAAAAAAGGGATACGGCAGATTGCCCACCAGCCGCATCATGCGCTGCCAAGTGAGAAAACAAGCTTGGAAACAGTCTCGAGATTCCAGCCAGGACAGCAAAGCTCGAAGCATCACACAAGTGACATAACGAAGCATGGTGGGGAGAGGCTGGAGGGGACGTGGGAAGTTACTGCATGAAATAACTCTGCAGTGCAGGCAAAGGAGCTGTTTTCAGTACTGAGCAAGACAACTTCATCATTCAGGATTACCAAGAGGTAACTGCAGTTTTCTTCTGTCCTATTTCACCCTTTCAACCAAGTCTAATTGCAGAATCTCTTTCACTACTTGAGTCTGGATCTTCCGACATACTTGTACTTCCCCGTGTACGTTCTGTACCCAATTGTTCTTTACCAGCTACCACAACGCCAGACAATGCTCAGATTCCGGCAGAACAGGGATTACCCTGGGTCTAGTTCACAACTTCAGACTCCTACAAGATTTCAAAATTACATCCTAGAAAAGACAAGAATCATGTTGTTAATTTGTTCAGTAGCTAGCACAGCAACAGTGTGAACACCACATGTAGACAAATACTCAATTTGTCTTCAGACAGTTTTGAGAAGACAGACATTCTATCAGCCTATCTGTTAACACTTTCCTTCAGAAAATATGTTTCGCCTGCCAGCAAACAAACAACAAAATAATGTGTCAGATCTGTAAAATGAGGGAGAGAAATAACCAGGATTAGATTCAGAGAGCTGGAATAACCTAACAATAATCAAATGCTGGAACACAAGCTAATGTTTCAGCCCTGCGCTCACAATCTCGCACTTACTTTCGTTGCTTTGCAATACCTATGTACACAGTCACATTACATGAACGTTCTCTCTGGTTATTGTTAAACAGCAGAACCAACAAATGTGATCATTATGAACCCAGCCTGCAGAGAGATAGCTGGTGGAAAACAAGGCATCCCACCCAGGCTGCGCTCCAGCTATGTGATCCAAAGAGGCAAGTTAGCTACAAGCTGGGAAAGGAAACGGGAGTTCAAAGCAGGGATAGTACGTAGTCAAACCCTTCTCAAGTCAAGGAGCACCACTACAACTGACTTGCCCACTAATTCAAGTTAGAGGACAAAAACCATGAAGCACAAAATTCAGTCATCTTTCTGCTTCACTTTACCTAGCAAGTGCTGGGTAGGGTCTCTACTTCAAATTCAGGAGCATAGGAGAAGAAACTTTAGCTAGCAAACACGACGTAGGAACGGTTTTGAGTAAGGCTTCCAGGATCCTGAAAACATTTTCAGTAAGTTCCATGAATTCTAGTTCTAATTAGGGACTAAATCTGGAGACTAAACACCTCTTTATTTGAGGGCAGGGAGGCTTAAATCTTTTTGTATTAATGCTGAGCTATACCATCTGATATTTTTGCTCTGACCAACCTATAAAACCTGTCAGCTTCACTCAGTTTACACAGGGCTCTAATTATGTTTAACTAGAATCTGAACGATCTAATTACTTAACATCTTACAGCACAAACTACTGAGGACATCTGGTTGAGCAACTGGCAAAGGAGCCAGAGAAATAAAATGCCTGTTCTGTCCCCAGCACAGGACCCCTGCAAGCAGCTCCCCCACCAGCCAGGCTCAGTTTTCCATCCCATCTGAGATTTCTGCCTACTGAAAGCAGCCCTGCAAGAACAAATCATCCACAGGTTCGAAGAGTAACCAGGTGAAGGAAAACCTCTGTGAGTGCCACAAGCACGATGATGGGACTTTGAAGGAGTTTTTCATTTGGCTTTGTTCTTCATCGGAAGAAACCCCAGATCATTCTCCCACTGTTCTTCAGAAATTGAGGTACAGAACATTGCCACAAGCACTTAAAGACTAAATCTGATGTCGGCTCAGCTACATTGGTGCCAGCAGGAAGCTCCCACAATCGCAAGCCTTGAAAGACCCTCAAGTTTCTACCCATTGCAATAGTGTAAAGGAGCATGTTTTAGGAAAACCAGGGAAAACTCCACTGGGGCACCGTAAAGTCATTCATGCTGGGAGCACTATGGTTTAACTGGAAAAAAGCAACATAGGAGCTGAAAGATCTTTTTTGTGCCTCTCTTTTGGAGTACTTTGCGTAAGTGGTTTCCATCATGTCAGTCTTGGTCAGAGTCTTTCCCTTGGCCTGGCCATCTGCCAGGATGATATCGTGCTACATACCTGAGCACTGTTCAAAGGGTGCCCGAAACAGAGGAAACTGCTATCGTGACCCATACTGTGCAGACATGCTCCCACTTTGATCTCTTTGCTTGAAAACACAGTGCACTCAACCCAACAGATTAACCCAACATGGTCAAAGAAGAAATAAAAACTAAAAGTTCTGGTTAAAAACCCAGTTAAAGCTGCCGTCTTCTGTCTTTACTTTCCCTTAACGAACAGATGGAAATCAGCAATAACCATCTGTGTAAAGCAGCAATAACTGTAAAGCACAGTAATTCCACAAAAATACACAACAAGGTCAGTTAAGTGTTTCTCTAATTGTCTCTTGCCCGTGACCTTTTGCAAAGGTTTCAGATGAAAACCAAAACCAAAACAACTTGTGAAAAGGTCCTTTGGCACTTTCGATAGTAGCACAGTTTGATTCTGCATCCTGGGGAAATTCCAGTTGGGGAATAAGATTCTGCCATCCCAGATTTTCCCCCTTCGCACACTGACGTGCTCCTTACTCTTCCTGACCTGCTAGGTAGAACATCTAGCTTCCCTGCTCCACAACAAAATTGATTATTCCAGAATGCGCACTAAAACTAAACCGTTCCTGTACATGCGACGCACCAAATGCTTCAGAATCCTTCAAGATCAAAGCCACTCTATTAATAAACTTGTATTTTTATATTCCTATCAGCTGAAAAATCCAATTAAAACATCACAGTGACCTTTTACCAAAGAAATAACTACTGTCACAGTGAGGATAAAGTATCAGAAGGCACCCTGAGCTGGGTTTCAGCGAAAATGGGATAGATACTGAAAGATACTATTACACTTGCTTTACTTCAGTCACTGGGGTGGTAAAGGATGGCCTAATTCCACAGGAAGATCTGAGAGGCTTTTATTAGGTCTCCAAACTAGTAACTGACGGTTAAACAAACAATGCGTCAGGCTTTAAGTCAGCATTTAGAAAGTAAATTTATAATGAAGAGATGACAATCAAGAAACTGTACAGACGCTGCTACCCCCCAACAACTTCTCTAAAAATGAAAGCTAGCTCAAGAATGAACATTTCTTACCACTGAAATTAGCTTCACAATTGGTTGGCAAAATGATCATAGCAAATAAATAGGGCATATAAACACTAAGATATATGGCTGCATTTTGCCATGACATATCTAGACATAAACAACATAAAGAGCAAGGAATGCCCCAAACAACAGGCATGTTTTGCCAAAGCATGCATGCCTCCCCATTTACCAACTTCCATTTGATCTATCTGTACAAAACCAACGTTCACCTACAAAATGAAAAATTATACATCTATCCAACACTTCCTGGTATCAGGAGCTTCCACAATTGCTCACGTGCTCCAGAAGTAAGCCTCTAATACAGAGTGCCTGCCCACCATACCCTTGCACCAGTGAGGCTCCTAAAGGGTAGGAGAAGTTCCAAGCACATGAGACTGGAGACATAACAACCTCTGGCATAGCAAGCAGCAGCCAAGCACAGGAAGCACCTTTTGCAACACTGGGAGAGACCTCACTGAACCACCACGCAAAGCATGCTGCAGCGCCAAACAAACTTTTAGCCCTTCCACTATAGTTCATTTTCAAAAAGGTGGCATGCAGAAGAGCTCCAGGGCACAGTGACCACTTTCTAAGATTCTGAAAACAATCGCAACTACCGAGTTCTTCTAATCCTGAAGTAGGTTTGCACAGTTCCAATTTCAGACTTCAAGTCCTATTTACAGGACAGAAAATCCCAGATAGTGACATTAATCAAGTTTTACTTAGCTTGGCACATTAAAGATCTAACTATTCTCAGGATATGCCAGGACATCTCAGATGCTAACAGATTTTAATTTATTATCTCAAGCAAGCTGGGCTCAGCACAGTGCGTGCGCTGTTTTAATCACTTGTGCTCTACGCAACGTACCACCCCAACAAAAAAAGCACACAGTTCCAGCTTCACAAGCTGGTGGCATGGAGCACAGCAAAGACTCAGAAATGAGTATTAAGAGTTGCACAGAAGAAAGCAGCTCTACAATACAACTTTCCAGTCATGGGACTGACCAAAGCTCTGCCTACACATACATTAAAAGCCTGAAACCAGCTCCTCCACACTAGCATGGGAACAGCAATGTTTTATACATGAAACTAAGAGCATGACTTATTAAGACCATTTAATTTGATTCAAATCCCGATCTAAAACAGGGAAATACTCCACAGAGCTGCAGAGGTTAGGGACCATCAGTAACAGAGGGCACCCACAGTCTGGCAGGATGAAGATTCACACCAGAAAAGCCTTCTTAGGAAAGTATGCAAAATAACATCTCCTAGACAGATTCCTCCCTCCTTACTGTCTGCTCCACCACGCACCTAACGCTTCTTGCATCCTGTGAAACAAGAGCACAGCAGCCCCCTGAGTTCATCCCTACAAAGCAGCAAGTATCAGCTCACTTTTGGAAGGAATGAAGAAAAAGATATTCCGAGTGCAAGCAGGAATTGAGTACAAAGTATATCTGCTTGAGAAAACAGGCTGGGTGTTATGAAGAGCAGCAGAGAGATGAGCCGAAGACACAGCATTAGCAAACTGCCTTTTCCAACATTCAAAGAACTTCAATAGCAAGACTCCATGCCAGTGAAAACATGCAGAACCTATAAGCAGAAGAAAACTAGAGCTCCTGAAAGAGACAGGACAGAGCTTGAAGAAGGGAAGGGAGGAGTAACTGGTATACACACAGCTTTTTTTCTTTCTTATTTTCTAAGTATATGAAATGCTTCTTGCCCTCATGTAAAAGGAACTCAGGTTACAGTTGTGTGAGCAGCTCCTCACAGAGGTCTTTCCACAGAAAATCAATGGCAAGACTACTGGCTCCTTGGCTTTAAATGTTTAATATTATCCCATCTCCACAATTAGTACCAGAGAAGCAACTATGCTCATACCAGACATACCAAAGCTGAGTGCTATCAATATTAACATACACACACCAAAGTTGCGACAGAAGTATCTGTAGATTGCTGACAAAATTATCATCATATTTCAGCTCAAAGCACACATTTTATTTATGCCTGAAAATGAAGCAAACATCTTTAAGTGATAACATGATACAAACTTACTTTGACATGCACGTGCAATAAAATGTGTAAACAGACAATAAAACTAAAATGAAAAATAATTACAGACAAAACACCAGTAAAAAATTTATTGAGCAATTCTGACAACATTTGTATTTCACATCAATGAAACCAGAATTAAGCTGATTAGAAACATGAGATAACAGGAAGAGACTGAGAAGCCACTAAACTAGTATGGAGAGATTCCTCCCTTCTCACAAGTTGGGGCTGGGTTAGAAAAGGCAGCACCTTCCCACCCAAGCTCAGTCAGAAGACAACAACTACGCATGTGTTAAAAAAGAAGCACATGTGACAATGCTCACTGGGTCAGACCCTTGTGCTGTGCTAAACAGGGATAAAGCTTATTCACCTTTGCAAAGTTCACTGAGCTCAGCACGCAAGACGTGCTCACAGCAGCAAAGCACAGCACCTCTCCAGCCTCATAACTATTCAGTAAGCAAATGCATGTGAAAACAGCAGGAGATCAATATTTCTGATGGCACAAGTAGACATCTAAAGCATAACCCCCAACCCCACTGACAGCCTTAGCAGCCTATTGATACTTAAGACAACAAAACCTGAACAATTTGGATAAATGATAAAAGTTGCTGTAAGAAAAAGTTCCAAAGTACCCCATTATATATCCTTGGTGAATGAAGAACTTCAGCCTTCAGATACAAGCCTACCACCTTAGACAGAAACTGTGCTGCACATATCCCTCTCTTTTGCCATTTGAGGCGCTCACATGCTGCCACTCACAGCTCCTACAACCATGGGAGAGTGGCCTGGAGAGAAGCCCTGGTAGCAACTGCAGATTCTCCTTCTCCTGAGCTGGCAAGGGCTGACCTGCCTCTCAGATACAGGGAGCCGTTTCAAACCCACATTGCAGCCAGCTGAGGACTGCAGTTTTAAACCATGCAACCACAAACTGTTGAATATTCAATTCACCATGCATAGCACTGGGTGCCTATAATGTAAATTTTAAGCAGCCTTTAACACACAGAGAAATCTGAAGGAAAACTTGATATTGCATATCTTGCCTTCCAACAGTATACCAAAGAACACAGAGGGACGTTTTAAAGTGATAGTATGCATATGTATGAGTAACTCCAGATTTGATGTTCATAACCCTCTGCAAGAAACGTTTTCTTCAGTGATTTGGTACCATCAACAGTATTCTTCCAAGGACACCCAGCTACTCAGTTCTTTTTCCACATTCATTTCTATAGACATTGCTTCCAGCAACAAGCCTGAAAAGTACCTACAAATCAACAGCAGTATATGCTCTGCTTAACCTATTTTAAAAGAAAGCTAACAAAGGTGCAGAAAATGGAATGACTAAATCTTACTTATCCAGAACAAAGTAGTAGCAAAGAATACTAAGGGCTAACTCACAGTGTTGTATCTCAGAGTGGTCCAAAAGAGGGGTCAGAAACATTATCAATGTTTTCCAGATGGAGAAGTAAACCAACAGAGGCAGAGTGTCATGCTCAGATGTTGGAGCAGATCCACAGTAGAGCCCAGAACAGGCACACATCCCCTGCTAACAGCAAGAATGAAGCTCCCCACTTATTCCAGTCACAACTACTGTGACTATCGCTCAAACTGAATCTGAACCAAATAAAGCTTTGTATGTTAGTACCAGTTCCACTAAGCATTATCTCCTGAAGTATTCAGTGAATAGATTTTTTGATGGGCAGATGAATACCAGCTGAAGCTTACCATTCGGGTAAGAGAAATCTAATGGTTTTCCTGAAAAGACTGGATCAGCAACACATGCAACCTCAAATACCTAGCAGAGATGCCAGAGAGAGAAGGAGTAAGACTTAACCTGTCCAACCTCCACTGCATTTCATCACCTGCAGCACTACCTTTTAGCTTTGCAGTTTTGGTTTCTGTAGGAGTAAGACAGAACATTTCCATGCAGAGAATATAACCTTTTTCCATGTAGGATATTGTCAGACTGAGTCTTCATTTTTTTAAATATAAGTCAAAAGCTATTAAATTGCCTTTTTTTAACAATAAGAATGCTTCTTCTACTCATAATACCTGAAAATACCATCCAAGAGCTTAAAAACCTACCAGGAAAATATACCCTGTTTGTTTCAGAGCAACATTAAATATCTGTCAGTGTACTTCAAAGTCATACCATCACCCTGGTATCTCTTGTACAAATCTCAGGATGCTTCCCCAAGAACAGCTTGGTAGTAAACCCCAGGCCACCCTTTTACAGTCAGTGAATGCACTTGCTGGGAGAGCCTCCATCCTGCCCAGCTGCACTGGCAAATATTTCTGTAAATTCTATAATAAGGTCTGCTCTTCTCCCAACTGCACTGCAAGAAGAGTTTCATTCCCAAATCCTAGACCTAAGCTCACTCGTTAACTCCTTCCTTTCTTCACCACTTCCCTCCAGCCCACCCAGTTCTTTAAACACTGCCATTTCCCCCGCTCCACTTGCTTTTATTTTTACTTCGTTGCAATGCTACTGTCCTCGGCTTGTCAAATATGACCCACACACAGAAACCAACATTTCTCAGCAAGGAAAGACCTCTACAAAATCAGCATCAGAAGTGACTCAGGTTCCTCATATGCACACACACCCAAACCCACAGAAGCAATCCCACACAGCATGGTAATACAGCAGCTCAGGACCACCTATTTCCAGAGCCCAGCAGATACTATAAAATGGCAGCAGGACTTAGACCACAGTTTGGTCTCACCTGTATATTCTTGTGCAATGTACACTGGGCTCACCTGACCACTAGCCAAACACAAGATGACTGGATTCAGCAAAATAAAGGATCTGGCTGCACTGTGGAATCAGTCCAGCTGTTCAGCAATATTTTAGCCTAAATTTTCCTGTCCCTCACGGAAACCTTATACTGGCACTGCCAGATGCTGCTATGTCCAAGCCTGCTCACCTGCTAAGGTATTCTTCCAGGCAAAAGATTGTAAGAACAGGATCTGCTCAGCTCCAGTGTATGAACTCCTGTGAAAAAGCCCCAGAAATGGTCATGGCCTTCATCCTCATGTGCCTTAAAAAGCTCACAGCCAGAAAAGCAAAGATACAGGGGAATATAAAGCACCTAAATACAGCAGCTTAAATATTTCCGTGCATCTGCTTTTGAGCTTTTCAAAGGGTATACTTTTACCTGTGCTTTCCCAGAGCAGACCACGGCAGGTCCACGAGCCCAACCAGGAGGCAGGCAATAACCACCCCATGAAACTACAACACAACTCCAGCCCTCACAGAAACTTCCTTATTACCCCAACTGCCTCAAAGGCACTAAATTATTGCAAGGCAAGGAAGCACGGGAACTGCCAGTGAGGTAAAAACCCTTTAGACAACGGCAGTATGAAAGGCTCCAACTTCAAACCTACATCTGCTTTAACACATCTGCACAGAGCCATCAGGCCTTCTCTGGATTTCAGCACTTTCACACCAAGAAATAAGTTTACTCATGCTAAATACTTAACTCTGCCAAGTCAAAGACGTGACCAAGTAACTGCAGAGTAAGAATGGCTGTGTATGCCAGAGTCCCTGATCAGGGAACTGCGGTGTACCCAGTACAAATTCTTTATGCCTGCTGCTTTCCCAGAAATTCAATTACTGTTTGACAACAGGCACAACCACTGTTATACCCAGCAACCTACACCAACATCTTCAGACTTTTGTGTTTAATCTTGCGTAAAAACTTAATGTTGTTAACATCCAGCTATCTGTCTGGATGCTTTTCACACCCCAAGCAACGTATAAAACGCTATTTTCCTCATTATAACCAACAATAAAAGCAGGAATGATGCACTTACTTGCCTTGTCAAAGCAGAGACAACAAAACCAAGATGAAAGCATGTATTTCACAAAGCGAGTAGGATTTAACTTATCTGCTCGTGAGGTCTAAGTTTCTCTCATCTTTCCTGATGAGTTCTGCACCTCACCTACCATCTCATTTGTGAGCACTTTTGTACAAATCTCTTTGCCCTAGACTCCTTGCCCTCTGCCAACTATCCCATTCCAGCTTTCCCCCTCCCAGCTTTACATCTTCCTCATGCAACACTGCCACTGTATTCTCAATATGGAAAACACTGTATTTTCAACCTGAAGTATACGGGAAACAACCAAGCACTAAGATAAGGCAAAGAACAAAACGTGGAGAACATGTGCAAGAGAAATCTGAATATGTAAGATGGGAACTTACTATTCTGCTTACATAAAAAAGACCACAAATCAATGAGCACTGCCTGCTTGGTGTCTTAAAAAATACTAAACATCCATACACGTATCTGTTCTCTAACCAACAAATAAAACTGCCTTTATTTTCTGCCTCAATGTGATCAAAATGAAACTCTGGATTATGCATTTTTCTACATTCACTTTTTGCATTACAAATCAGCTTGCAAATAAAGAACAATTGTTCTCTGGTATTTTAGACTGCGTGTAATTTCTTCTATAGCAAACGTTTCACCCATTACTTATTTGGTATTGTTACAGACAGCCAAAGAGTGCAATCTGCTTTCAGAAAGATGCCAACCGCGACCATATTCCAAAATCCTCACTATTGCATTTCTCAATACATTATCTAATTAACCACAAAGTTGGGCAAGGAGCGGAGTGACTGAAACACACGCTAACTCTGTCATGTTTCAGATGGGCATTATTTCATCTGAGAACAGGAGAGGGCTAGAAAAGCTTTCAGAAATGTCTTTCCAAGGAACGGAACTCAAGGAACTGAACTCAAGGAATCCTAAGAAAGCCAAATTTTCAAACCAGAAATACATCAAAGGCCTTTCTTACAGTATGTCATTGCCTGTTGGACATTCAGGCCACCACCCTGGCCACCACAAAAAGCCAAAGCCTTCCTGCTGCAGGGAAGCAATGACAGCTGTCAAAGTATATGAGCAGCAGTGCCATGGCTTTTACATCCTTCCCAGTTCCCTGTACTGCATCTTCCTGCAGAACTACCAAGCTGCTTCCACTACACATCACTGATCAGGTAGAGGGGAGGAGAAACATGTTTACAGTAGCGAGAGACTTATGAGGTACATTAAACTACCATTATAAATAACAAAGCACTGTCTGCTTTCAGGATAGAAACTAGAAGTTCTACAGTGAGCTGCACAAATAAACAAAGCTACACACTAAGATGCGCTCGATAATTCCACTTCTGACGAAGCATGTTAACTTCTTAACTTAAAGCAGATCAGCTTGTGCTGTGGTGAAATCAGATCCAACTAAAAGATGCCAGCAACTCCACCTGTTTCTAATTCAATAACAGGAGCAATTCAGCATTTAAAAGCTCCTCATTACCACTTACTTTTTCCAGAATCTGTCACAGATTTTATAATGGTTTACCTTAAACAATTAGTCACAGCACGCACAGAACTAATATTCCATCCCTACTTTAATCATACATGATGCAATATCAGGATGAGATGTTAAAAACCAGAAATGTGTGAGCAAGATTTACCTTCAGATTTTCACTCCCTACATTGATGGTAACAAATTATGCTGTCCCGCTCAACAGCAGTAAGAAACTGTACTCTTTACCAGCAACGTGCACCTGTCCTCAGAAGCTATGACGACATTTTGAAACGTGTTCTATTGTTCCAATACCTCAAGCAACAGTTTTAACTTTTCAAGTGATATTAACTTCTTCCACTCATCTACCAAATTCAACTTAGATCTGAGACTCAAGCTAGACACTCATACAGCACCGCTGGTCAAAAAGATACTGCAGGACCAACTGGCTTCTCTGATAGAGATATATATGAGCAGATACTCAGGGATATTAAGTGAGGACTTAAGGAAGACTGCATGTCTGGGGAACATGACACTTATTTCCCTGCTTTCCAGCTGAAGGTTGTTTTTATGGTGAAGGTGATAGTGACACCAAGAACTATGAACTTGAAAGAGGTGCACACAACAGCAGACTAACTTCATGCTGCCGTACATCAACCCAATTCAGATCACACAATTGTTTCCAAAAAGGAGACGCAGTTTTAACTCCAGGGCAACAACATTTCTCTGGTGATTTAATCTGCATTTATTGCCACAATATTCACTGTTTGCAAGGACACGGTTCCTCTATGCACTGCTACTCCATCACCATTAGTTATCAAACACAAGTCCACCTTCAACCACACAGCAAACTGATGCAGAAACACTATACTAATTCCATGGTTTCTTTAGGAAATATAACCAGCCTTTCCTAGAGAAAAGGGTTACGTGTTCAGCTGCATGACTTTCAGGTAGTCTCAAGTGAGGAGCCACGTTTGATACTTGTAGGAAACTGCCAGTTTTGCATCTCGTATTCCATCTGTGAACAGACCTTTTTGTTCTTTAATCCAAGTTCTGAATTATTTAACCCTGCCTCCAACTCTTGAAATCTCTCTTCCTATAAACAAGAGGTTACTGAGTGAAAAGAAATAAAGAATTCAGAAAGTCAGACCCTAAAGTGTTTCTGGCTCTGTTTTTAATTAATATTGATACAATCTAGAGAAATCTGCTGCTTAATATCACAAGGCAGGTCGAAGCCCATCAACAGTTAAATGCCACCTTCTAACAGAAAGCAGAAGAGGAAGTTGTGAGCAGACAGGGCGCATGTCGCTCTGCTGCCGGCGACACGGGACTGCACAGTCCCAGCCCTTTACAACTTTCTCAAGCAGAAAAACAACAGCTTCAAAGTCATCCAGACCCAGAGCTACAAGAGCTGGAGCTGACAGGGCGCAGGTGGAACTGTGCTAAGGACAAATCCTTCAGGGTTTTGTCCTGGAATAAAATAATGGAAGTGCAGAGCAAAGCGTTTTTATTTCTGCAATTCCATACTAGAAATACGTTGGTGCAAATGAATGACGGGGGAGGGAGGCAGGGAGGCATGGACAGCTCTGTAAGACTGAACTTCATACTCAGTACCAATAGTTTTTATAGCATATTGCTTCATCTGCAAGTGGGAGTAAATATTACACTACCTCTTCATGCAGATGGGCGGACAGGAGGAAAAAAAAAAAAAGCTAATTTGAAACAAATAACTACTCTGCATATGGATGAAGGGAGTCTCCATCTCCCTGGTCACTCCAGGACTCACCACAGACTGACTGCGTGCAGGGTTAGCAAACTTTGCACCGCACAGGGGCTGGCCAGTGAACCTGCCGAAGGTGAACAGCCTCAACCCGCAACACACAGAGAGAACCACAAGTCCTCAAAAGCAGGTAACGAATATTGTCCAAAGAACCTGAAGTTACCAGAGCGCTTCAAAGGAGAAGCTACAGGCTGCTCAAGTCACACTGTCACACCAAGTCTGCAAAACGAGACTACAGTTTGCACAGTGGTACTCCACAACAGGTTTTACCGTATGCACAGAAATTAAATTACGATAAAAGTGAGCTATTTTTTGCTAAAAACAGAATAGAATAATCTATCAAAATGCCATTTGGCTGCGTTCATTACATTTTAAAATTTAATTTACATGATAGATACTTTTAGGTAATTTGTTTTAATCAATAAGCATTTCTGAAGGCTTTTATTTTTATAGGAAATATTTAGACCTCTCCCCCGTTAAATGTAACGCCACCGCAGCAATGTTGGGAGTGTTTATTTTCCTACGCTAAGCAAGTACAACCACACAGACACAGGGGCAAAAGCAAAAGTCCGCAATTAAAGATGTCAGACCTTGTTTAACTACATCTTAATTTAATCCATTTTATTTTATACAATCCTACATCTGGATCTCATTTTCCGTATTCCTGTAGGTATTCCGGGTCGCTATTAAGAACCCTTTCAAGTTAGCAAAGTTCAGCCAAGTCTACCTTAATCCAAAGCCTTTAAAAGAAACAATAAAACACGGAAAGGGGGGTGAAGGAGGGAGAAGAAAGAAAAGCCTAAACAAAACGCTACTTCACCCCACCTCCCAATGCACCTGAAAGTCAGAAGGGACCAGCCTCCCTCTACAAACCCTACGCAGCACTTCCCGTTTTGGGGCTGCTGAGGTGGTTTAGCATCGCTCCCGCTAGCTCGCGCTCCGCAAGCCCCGCCAAGGGCAGCGCAGGGCAGTGTGTCCCGCCGGGTCCCGCACCCCGGCCCCCTGCCCGCCCGCAGCCCCTCACCTCCGGCGGGGCCGCG
>JAOEHX010046488.1:38651-54003 GCA_025448015.1 Bolborhynchus lineola | reverse complement strand
GTGGTCTGCTTTTCTTTCAACAATTCTTGGGGATTTGATGGACCTAAATGAACGAAGCAGAATCTTCATCAAGTGTGGTTGTTCAGTCTATATTAGCTGGTTTTGGTAAGATACATATAAAGAAAGCCAAGTCACCTTTTATTTATTTTTTTTATTTTTTATTTTTTTATATTTTTATTTTCAACATCATAGTTTAAGAAATACTCAAAACAAAAACAAAAAAAAAAGCCCTCCCCCCCTGAAAAAAACAACGAAAAACCAACACCAAAACTGAAAACCAAGCAAAAAAACCCTCTAAACCCTGTAGTTGTCTCCAGTGGCATATGTAAAATACAGTAGCAAATCATTAATTAGAAACTCCTTGCTTTATTTCTTCCTCTACAGAAACTGAAATTCGAGCTATTGGACTGTCTTCATCAGGAAAGATGAATAGCTTGGTAATAACCAATGCCTCACTCAGCCTTAGTCAACAGTAGATTGAATCCCTGCCTGTTTTTTTGAGGACTTATATTACTGCTGATGTCTTAGATCTTGACCATGCCTTTCTGGAGCTGAGGTCTTCCATGTTTGCATGTCCAGTAGAATTGAGGAGGCACACTCTTGCATCAGAAAGAGCTGAAGCTTCGTGTGAAACCTTACAGAAGCAAAGTGGTAGACTCAGTGTGTTTCAAAGGAAAGGAGGCTGATTTGGTCACTGAAATATTGAATAGTACTGTTGGGACTTTGTTCATTGCTTTTTTAAGTAGTCCTTTATGCTATAAATTACCTGTGTGGTGATGTTCTGAATGCAGACAGGATAAATTAATCATAGAATCAAAGAATGGTGTGGATTGGAAAGGACTTGAAGATCATTTAGTTCCAACCCCCCTGCCATGGGCAGGGATACCTCACACTAGAAAGGTGGTCTAAAGAAGAAACTTAATCCAAAATACATTTTCAGTAATGTAAAACTATTGGAAATACATTTATATGATACAGACAATATGATAAAACTGTTGTGAGAACTGAGGAGAAACTTCTGTTTGCTGCACTCCAGCTATTTTGCTATGATGTTTATTTCCCAGATGAGCAATTCTGAATCAGCAAGTATTTAAATGTTTTGTTTTAAAAATATGATGTCTGTCTTGAAAATGGCAGTGGTATCCCTGGAACAGACAGAGCAAACAGTGTTTAGGAATATCTGGAGTCATTTTGTTCTGTTGTACTTCCTCAGAGAGTATGTTTTTTTTCCTTGTGATTTTCGGGTGTGTGGTTTCGTTTTTTTTTTTTTTTTTTTTTCCCCGAAAGAAATTTAGAAAATCTGGCCAAAGAAGATTAACGGTCAGCTAAGGCAAAATGTGTGTATGCAGGGTTGTTGTTACTGTTGTTTGTGCTTTGTCTTGCAGGCACTGTGTCTTGGGATAGTGAATAAATAAGGCTGCATTTTTAGTAGCTAATCTGCTAGTCAGAGTATGAAAGGAAAGGCTTGTAGATGCCATGCTTTCCTGGGTTAAGAAGCAGAGAAGGAGATACGGGGGATCGCTGGGAAACAATCCCTAATGGGGAATTGCTTCAGGTGTGGATGCCAGAAGCTGGGCTTGCAAGCATCTTTTGTTTCATAGCTTGTCAGTTTGCCTACTTTTCTGACAGGTGGCATAGTTGTTTCATCACATCACTGAAAACTGAGATCTATAGTAGATTAACTTTATTATCTTTCTTTGTTCTTCATTCAGTGATAGGGACAACTTCAAATGGAAAAATCTTTTGCTAGCCAGAATTATTTAGAATTGTTGTCCCAGGCTGGTTATTTCTGTGGGGACTGCTTATCTCCTAAGGATTGAGGTCACAGTGCCAATGACTCCTACTCCAGCAGCAAAAACATTTTTCATAGGTGATCTCTTGATGGAGAAATCATTCTCCTGAATAAAGAACTGCTTTCCTTGTTGCATCAGAAAATTCCTGGGTTCTGGATTTTCTCAGTTACATTTTTAAGGGTTATTTAGTTCTTAAAAAATGCTGTTGTGCCATAAATTTTGTTACAAAACAGTGTAGGAACAGCAAATAATATTCAAGTTCTGTTTGTTTTACAGATACTAGCATTCATGTGGTGAAATAACATGATCATACAGTGTATCCATAGATCATATGTATTCTTTTATTTTTCTTGGGCCATCAGCTAATGAAAATAAATGAATGCTACATGGTTGCCTCTCACCTATTGATTTAAGTGTTCTTTGTGCTTGTCAGTAGGCTGTTATCTGTTGACCCTTATGTAGTTATTTACATCAGCAAAGCTGCAAATTTTCTTAATAAAGATTTTTCTCAGATTTATGTTTGAGGTTTTTTTTGTTTGTTTGTTTTGGGTTTTGGTTCGGTTTGTGTGTGTGTGTGTGTGTGTTTGATGGGTTTTGCTTGGCTGTTTTGCTTTACCAGTTTCAGCTAAAATGGTCCCTTTGAGTTAGCAGCATAAAGCCAGGAAATACTTGGAAGAATTCCTTAAATAAGCAGGTTTAAATAAATGTAAGGTCTTTAACTGTATAAACTGTGGAAAGCAGCAGAAACTAGAGATAGTGTCTCTCATTTTGTGGACCTGAGAGAAAATGTGTCTCAGTCTTCACAAGATGTGTTTTGTCTAGTGGATTTGATTAGCAGTCCTCTCCTATTTCTAGATTTTCTCTGACAGAAAAGTTTCTCCAGGGGTCAGAAAGAGGTGAGTTAGATTTTGTAAATGTGTAGAATCCTAATGGGAATTCACTTTGACAGTTTAATGTATGGTTTGTATAGCTGGGTAGTGGATGGTAAAAGGAGGACATGTTCAGTTTCAGTATGTTCATGGCAAGAATAATTTAGGATAGATCACTGTCTTTTCTAATAATGTCCTCCTGGGTATTAATAGATTATGGTGTTTATTATTATCCCATTAGGGTGTTAGGGGAGACTATACCTGTTCTTCTGTTTGATTTTTTTCTTTTTCAACACTTTTTTACACAGGTGAGAGTTTTTGACTGCAGATAGACCTCATACTTGCACCTTGGTCAACAATCTGTTTTTCATGTTTACACATTATTTTACCGACTTTCAGTTTTCCTATGAAAACATAAAAGTTATGTAGTGAATTATGAAATCTATGAAGCCAGTCTGCTGGCTTGAGCATTTGTTAAAAATACACAGTCCTCCCCCCTGCCCCCTTTTTAACAGACTGGTCAGTTTTCTAGGTGTAGGGTCTGGAAAGTTGGTGCCTTTTTCATCCAAAGCTAATGTAGACAGTTGAAACGTTGAACTGTACCGTATTTCCTGAACACAGGTACTCAACTTTAAAGTTCAATGCACAGCTAAAATGGAAACTCATTTAACACTAGATTTATTTCTTGGATTTCATTATTAAGTAAGATGAGGAAAAGGTTGATAACTTACTCATTAGCATATATTGTGCAAGTGTTTTATAAATGACAAAATACCAGACCTTCATCTATCTGTAAAATGTTACCAAATAAAGCTATAAAGTATAGGATTTTCCACAAATTTGCTTATAAATTCTAGAGCTGTAAGTCCTATGGTCTCTTCTATCATTTACTCTGCAAAAGGAGACTTTCTGGAATAGAGTGGACTAAAAATTGTTAGGATATCAAGGTGCAGTCAGTTGCCTAAGAGAAATCTGGCCTGTATCAGAATATTTCATGATGTTTGTGATTATCTGCAATGTATTCAGTGATAACTTGTTGTTTGAAAAAATTGAGTTTCTTCAAAATCTAGTGAAGCCAGTAGTAAAATTGTACATACTGACTTTATAGTCCTGAATTACTGGCTTGATTACATAGTGTAGTACACAACAGGTTAGTTTCGTTACTAGGTTTTCACCTAGCGTGTTGAGAAAAGACAAACCAAAATACATGCATAGTTGAGAATGTTATGGTGAGCTTCACAGTATTGCCTAAGTGCTACCTGAAGGTAATGTTAGACGTAGCTGAATCTAAAGTAGTCAAGGCAGTTGTTTGTTGGCAACAAGCTTCCAAGTAAAACAGTGTATGGGACTTTTCTGAGTAAGACTTTTCTGGTATCACATGTTTTCCCTAAGTAAGGCCTATTCTGAAAAATCTTTTAGTTTTCTGTACAAAGTAGGATATTATGCATACTTGCTTTGTTAATTTGAAAGTTGTGTATTTTCATTAGCTCGGTTTGGTTTATCTCTTTGCTTTAGATATTAAAGCTTTTCGAAGTACAAGTACACATCCTTTTTAGCTTCTTATGTTTTATTGCACATTACCAGCTGGAGTGCTTCATACGAAATAAGTGAATCTTTTGAAATGAACAGAAAGATTTAATCCAAATGCTGCTAATCCGAGGAAGTTTTAAAAATGAGTATGCTGAATTTTTTTTATTTAACCTGCTTTATGGGGTTTTTTTTGTTGTTTGTGTTTGTTTGTTTTTTTTTAAGAAAAGTCCTTAACATAATACCTTTTTTAAGTTTCTTTTATTGGTATTCTCATGTTAAACAGAGCTGTAGTCTCTCCACTTCTGTGTTTGCAATCTCAGCTAAATTCTGAGACTAGGAGTGAAAACCTGAAAGATATT
Source organism: Bolborhynchus lineola (assembly GCA_025448015.1). Classification (NCBI taxonomy): domain Eukaryota; kingdom Metazoa; phylum Chordata; class Aves; order Psittaciformes; family Psittacidae; genus Bolborhynchus; species Bolborhynchus lineola. The sequence continues at coordinate 49,452 of JAOEHX010046488.1, read as the reverse complement.
TTTTAAAGGGTTTATAGTCTCAAATAAGTGTGTCTGTCTCAGAAACGTTTATGATTTACATAGATCAAAGCTTCCTTTGGACTCAAACCTTCTGATGACCAGCTGTGCTGTGCCTTGTAAGGAGCTCCAAGGGGCATCTTCTGCTAATTAAGATGGAAGGTTTGACAGGCAAAGTGCAATTTTCCTTTGCCCTTGTAGTACGCTACTTCCTTCCCCTTATATTGCTATTACTGCTCTTTTTATAGCTGACTGATTTGTCAAAATGTTGCAAGATGAACTAATTTTTTCTTCATTCTGTTTTATTTAAAGTTGTAGAAAATCAACTTGTCTCCTTTCTTAGATTTTCTTGCACAGTTTTGAAGTTTTATCCTTGTCTTGCTTGTCATCATGTTCTCTTTTCTCAGTGTTCTCTTTTCAGTATGTTTTGTTAAGCTAGTTTATTCTTCCCTTACGCAGTAGGCCCTCATCAGTTTGTATACCCTTTCACTAACTCATGTATTTTATCAGAGGTCTCACACCTTCCAGTTCTGAATTTCATTTGTCTTTTGTTCAGTGCTTCTTCTTCACTTTCTGTTCTCCTCTTTTTCCTTCCCACTGTCTCAGCATCCAGCTTCTGTGCAAGTCATAATATTCTCGTTTTCTCCACTCATTATTTTTTCTTTTTTGTAGGTCTCATTTGATAAAAGCAGCTTCCACAGTGTCATTAAGTAGAGAATTAAATAATTAAACAAGATGAATTGTTTCATTGATCCTGATGCGCTGTAGGTGTAGCAGTCAACCTAGAGCATGGCCAATGCAACCTCACTAAATGTGAACAACTTGGGAGACTCAGAAGTCTCTGCTGAGCATGTGTGACATCCAGCTTACTTGATTAAAAAAACCCAAATAAGTGAATAGATCTTCATAGGAATCATTAGATGATTAGATGAATACATTTGCCTTGAGGTTCTTTTTTTTTATAGAGTTCAGCCAAAATATTTCTGGGCTCTCAATCTTAAAAGCAACTAAAAAAGTTGATGTCAAAATAGAATGTGCTAGATTAGTTTATAAGAGTGGATTCCTGTTTGTAGCAAAATACAAAACTTGTATTAATTTAAATTCAGTGTGATACATATTCATGATATTCTCAGTGTAGTAATTATTTGTCTCTTTGTAGCTACATTTTTCTTTCATCTTAGTGTGTGAGTGCTTGACAATATCCTGTTGTGGTTATTACTAAATATGATATAAATATAATACTGCAATTTCTAAAGTTTCCAGTTTTAATGAGAGTTAAGTGATTGTTGTACTGGTACCTTGTATGTAGACAGTCAGCCTTACATCTATTCCTTTGCCTTCAGTAGCAACCTGTTTGGTTTCATTTTATGTATCCATTATTCTATTTAAGACTGCACAGAGTTATTTTTTTTAAATACTTAAAATCCCAGTCATCTACATAAAAGACTAAGTTGTGCTATAAGCTATATAGAAGATCGCCCAACCTCCTGCTTAAGACTGTAGGAGCAGTGATGATGCAAAGGCAGAACATAGGTACAAAGTGTTTGAAGTTTAATCTTAAACATTCCTCATCGTTGTCCTCAATTACAGAATCTTTTGGCTGAGAAGGTGGAACAGCTGATGGAATGGAGCTCAAGGCGCTCAGTCATCCGCATGAATGGAGACAAATTCCGAAGATTTGTGAAGGCTCCACCTCGTAACTACTCTGTGGTAGTGATGTTCACTGCTCTCCAGCCGCAGCGGCAGTGCTCTGTTTGCAGGTAATTTATACGTTAGTGATCTTTTTCACCTTCCTTATCACAAGTTTTTCACCTTCTTTACCACAAGTTTTCAAGTGAATCTTTTAATCAATGTGCAGTACCCTGAGTAGGATTGTTCTCTGCATGGGATAGATGCTCACTATTTAACATTCTCAGATGTTTATTACTGCATCTTTTCAACTGTGTTTCAATTTGTATGTCAAATTTTAGAAGTCTTACTAGTTTTGGGTTTTATTAAATAACAGTTGAATAAAATGTATATAATTGAGGAAGACTTTCTCTGTAAGAAATCTGCTTTATTTATTTCAGTCAACCACGATCTTTCCAAAGACATTTGAAAGTGATGGAATTGAATCATTAACATTTAATAATACAACACTTCACTAAATATTTTTTTTTTCTTCAGCTGACATGTCCAAGGCTGTGATGCAGGTGTGAATTACTCTGTGGTTTCACAGCTCTGAGCAGTTCTTTCATGTGAGCATGTTTTTTTTTTTTTCACAAGGACGTGCTTATTGTGGAATACTGTCTAGTACTACACTTTGATATGTTCTGGTGGTTCCTTTTAGAATATGTATTAGGGTGGCTCTGGTATTCTGAATTCAAGATCTTTCTCTGTAAATTCCTAGTTCAATAAATTAATCCAAAAAATTACTAATGATATACGTGGAAATAGGAGCAAGGGATTGAAAGCTAGTAAGGTAATTAAGTGCATGACTAAAAGAGAAACTGTGCTAATAAAATCTTCTTAGGCCAAAATACGCATTAGAAATTACTGTGTTTAGTAACAGATTGGGTCATTATGCAGGGAATTCTAAACTGTGTTAAAGTAGGCAGCAAAATACTCCATAGAACTATGCAGTACATAAGCTGTATATGAAGAAATATTGTTTATTGGTTTTAAATAGGTGTACTTTAAACAATAATGCAAAACTGGTAAATGTGGTAGCATGTTAGATTTCTTAAGTGTTGGAATGAGACGTTTACAATAGAAACTTTTAACTTGCGTACCTGTAGTCATATATGGGTTTTATTAGATTTTTTTTTTATAGATTAATATTTCATCATTGAAGTCAGTTGGTGAGTTTTGAGGGAGAGTATATAAATTGCATTCCCATGAGTCCACCCTCTGCAACAGAACAGTTAAGGGGAAGGAGTAGGTGCAGAAGCTCCATGTTCTTATGTCCAAAAACAGAACTTGGTTGCTGTTATTTCTTCTTCATGTTGCCACAGTCCAACTTCAGGAGATGGAATAGGAATTGAAATTTTACCATATTGTTTTAAATCATTCCTCTTTTCCTACAAAGTAGATAAAGTTACAAGAGATAAAGTTCAGCTTTATAAAGGTCAGTTTGTCATAATGGCTATAGCAATTTCTTTCCCTGTCTTATGTACAGCTCTTTTGTAGGGCATGTGAAAACAATATAAATATTAATGTTATTAAGGAAGTTAATTTTGCTTACAGCTGTACATTGTTTACTGAAAAAGAACTTACAAACTTTGTCCTGTAATATGCCAGGCTAGCCATTTATGTAAGAACCAACTGAAAATCTTTAAGCATAAAATAAAGGAAAAAATATCAACATAATACCTTTCAGCTGGGTTTGTTTAAATAAATATGAATTTGTGATCCACTTTTTCATGGGGAAATAAAAGGAATTTAATGAGGTTGATCATATTGCACATAAAACCATTATCAGGAAAATTGATGTTTTCAAATCAATGGTTAATTAATGGACAGGAGCACTGAAAGGATATGAAATGCATGCATTTGTTTATTGTTAGCTATTCACTAGCCAGTTTGCTTAAAGGAAAAATAGATTTTTATCTTAATCTATAATATTTTGAGAGAATACTTTTGTCCAAGATTTCACTTAATTGCTGCTCATCAAAATATTTGCAGAACAGTTGCATACAAAAAGAAATCGATGTCATATTTCAAATAGAAAAAGGTACATAGCCTGGAATTTTCGACTTTGAATAACTTTGTCACAAGCATTAGTACTTCCTCCCCCCGACACTAAAATTTGAGCCTTGTTATGTTTATGCACTACAGAATCAGCTTTTTTTTTAAAAAAAAAAAAAAAAAAATAGAAGAAGGTTTTGTCTTTTCCCTTTGTGCCTGGATTTGACGTTTCAGTGTCTTCTCTTTTCCTAAACATCCAGGTGGTGAACAGAGGAGCAGTATTTTCAAAATGGAAAAAAGATGTTTGTACGCTGCATAGAGCTACATCAAATGCTAAATGTGAAAAACACATACTATTAAAAAAACAGTAAATAGCAAGTTGGGGAGGAATGGGAGGAAATGTGGTCCTGTTCTGGAGAAGAGCAGTGAAAGCTGATTGCTATTAGAGCAGGCCATTGTAGATTTCCATGTTTGAGGCCAGAAGAGAACATGTGTGTCCTATCTTGTTAAAATAAATCATATTCTTTGTTGTATCTGACTTTGCATGTTGTTATCTTTAGAGTGTTGTTAAAATGAGTTTACAGTAAAATCAGTATGACTTTTCTAGCAGATGTTTTGAATGGTTGTGCCACTGGGAATGGAGAAGTAGCTTTTTGCATTCAGAAAGTTGGTGTCACTTATGGCACTCTTCAAAGTGAATACGAAGTCAGTTTGGTGAACCAAGTTCTCTCTCAGATTAAGGACTGTTGTGCCTGTCCATTGCTGAAGGATGATGTAGTTTGGACATTGTCTAGAAGGTATGAAGGAAGGAAGTCTTCTCCCCACCATCTCCCAACCCACCCATCTCCAGTCCATTTTAATGCTTGAGAAGTTCCAAATTTTGGGTAAAACTTGGTTGTGATCATAGCCAAGTCATTAAATGCCTGTAGGCATGATACTTGAACATTTTAAAGAAGTCTTAGCTATCCATATAGCAGGGAGCTACATGTAGAAAGCTGACCAAATTCATCTCAGAGAATCAAAGGCTTTTCAGTGCATAGTGAGGAAGACATTGTAACATCAATCACATAAATCACTTAAGAGTTATGATTTGTGAAAGCATTTGGAAATAACACCAGCTTCTTCTTAAAATATCACATACAAAGAAGTCCCTGGGACTACAGATATTTGGATGAAACTCCTGTATGTAAAAAAATGTCTTTTCAGATAAAGGAGCTGATTTTTTTTCAGTAAAACCAAACCATATTGTGCGTTTGGTCGGTATTCCGTAGCAAAAGTTATTTAACAGAATGTGATACATACGATATTATCACGCTGTAAAATTATCACTTTTAAATGTGAGAATCATGTCTGCAGCAGCTCTGTATGCATGTTAGTATCGCCTCTAGTCATGCCTTTAGAGTGTTTTTCAAAGACATTCCATCTTTATCCTAAAGCAGAATTTGGAGTACATTTCCATCTGGCTTTGTGGACAAGCAAATTTGAATTTTCTAGTCCAAAAAGTATTCTAAGCTATACGATTCCTTCACAACGGTGTAAGTGGTAGCATAAATGTCACTTTTGCTGTTGACATAATTGTTTAGATTCAAGATGAGATAACTGCTATTGAGATATGAATTAACCATAACATGCTTTTGAATGTGAAGTCATTGGTGGGGATGAGATGTGTTTGTAACAGTTGAAGATAGGGTTTTTTTTTTCATGTGTGTTTGGAAGCATGTTTGATTAAACAGTTTTAGTCCCAGGAAATGAAACTTAAGTCTTAACTGATTTTGCATGTTACTACTATTCTTGGTCTATACATAAGCACATTGGTGTTTGATACATGAAAGGGACCTCTACGCTGTGATGGTGAATCAGTTTGGGGTTTTTATTTTTGTTTGGATGAACAGCCAGAAATAGAATCTAACTCTAAGCAGTTATTCCTCTGGATATAAGACCACTTAGCGTTTTTCCTTTGTGCTGTGCTACTTACTTAACTAGATAGTTTCTCTCTGTTACCCACATCAGTCACACTACTGAAAAGAAAAAACTGCCTTACGTACGTAAGAAAGAGAACAAAAGAATGAGCACTCTGACAACAGCATCTCCACAGAGGTGAAGACTGTTTCTCAGCCTGTACTTTGTACTGCATCCGGGCAAACAGCAACTACTAGCCTGACTTGAATACTCTTTTGGGTGAAAATTCTCTTCAGCTTCTCTGCTTTTCATCTTCTGTGTCTTGCAGTCTGTCCTCACATTTTATTATCACCACGTTTTCCCAAAAGGTTCAACACCATTTTAACAACCAGGCTTCAGCCACAATCTGCCCCCCCAACTCAACTGAGTATTAGTGCTTTGATTCTCAGCTGCATCTAGGTTTTCGCTCTAGCCTGCTGAAACTGTCACTGTGCTGACTGTTTCTCTGCTTCGTTCATTGTTACCATTAGCTTGTTCTTTGTTGCTGTACCATCTGATCAAGGTATAAGCAAATTATATGAGGTTTTTTATTTTATTTTCTAAGCTTTGCTTATCTCACTGGCAGAAGCAACTGCCTCAATTTTGCATATCAGAGATGTCTTGCACTTTTGTCTGGTTAATTTTTAAAATTCATTACTGGAGTGTTTTAATTTAGAAGGAGATATCTGAGTCAGAGAAATGAAACTGATCACTTGAATTCCCCCTCCACCCCCAAACAGAAGCCCATCAACAAAAAGATGTGTGTTTTGCTTCATGGTGTTTGCTTTTTTTTTTTTTTCTTGCTGCCTTTTTTTCTCCTTCATGTTTCTTGAAAACATCTGAGCAGTGGATAGGGTGTATATATATATATATGGCTATACCTTGACCTGGTTCAGTAGTCTGTTATAAGGTAATGGTTAAAATATGTAAATAAGACGTCATTTCTCTTTGAATTTTAAGCGCCAGTTGAAACAAATGCTTCTTGTGCATACTTTGTACCTGCTTATAACTGTGAATTCTAAATGCTTCTTTTGTAGGTACAACTGAACCAGTTTGAATCATTGCAAATGAAGTTAAAGCTTATAATTAGCCTCATAAATGGTCAGGAGAAAAATGGGGAAATGCAACAGAGGAAGTCTGTAGTAATGGCAGGTGACCATCTGCTGAGACAAATGTGTAAACTGCTCAAACTGAAATCGTGTTGTTTCAGTCCTGGATTGTGTTTAATAGTGTTTTACTGTGGAAGTAACAAACCTGCTTACAGATTCTTGGAAAACACAGTTTTGTAAAGACAGTATTTATGAAGAAGCTGCCAGAAATGGTTAGTAATGCAGAGGAGTTTGTGTAGACAGTAATTTTCTTCACCAGACTGTTGCATTTTTAAAAGCATCAGAAGTTTCATTATAATGAAAGGAGCACTGATTACTCCTATTAGCTGAAGTTGCATGTGAGTAAGTATACATAGAAAGTATATACGTAAAATATGAGCGAAGAGATCCCACATGATTTTATTAACATCTGCCCTATCAATGAGATCTTCAAGGGGAAGTTTTTAATCTAGAAAAGAGAAGAATTCTGTTGGTTTCCCTGTTCAAGAAGGTACTTCAGAAAACTGTTTTCAAGTAGCCAATCAAAGAGAAGTTCAACAGCAGAAAGAATTCTGAGAGTCAAGGAGGTGTCGTCAGAAATAAAAAACAGGATCCTCTGCCTTTCTGTTTTCTTGCTGGTTGATCAAGAGCAGGTAGTGAGAAAATCATTGACAGGTCTCTTAACTGTACTGAGAGTGAATTATCTTTTGAACTTTTGTTCAAAGAAGGGAAAGGAAATGTGGAGGGAACTGTTGAAAGTTCTGCAATTGCTTTTCCAGTGCACTTCAGGAGCATGATAAAAGTATTGATGAGTCCTATTTAACAAGGCATCATAAGAGACTCATTCTTCCTGTGGTCACCCTTTCACCCCCTACAAAAATATAGTCTAGCTTCTTTTCATCTGTAGAATATTGGGAATTTCATGGGATGCTGTAAATACAATAGCATGCGTTTTAGCTTGCTTTCTACTACTATTCCTATTATAGATACCTAGATTGCATAAACTCTGTAATTTTCAACTAGTGTCCATATTCTCTTCATTTTCTTGTGTGTTGATTTTTTTTTTGACACATTTATAGATTCTTCAGTGCTTTTGTTTGTGATGTTATGAGTCATCCTAAACAAAAATAAAAGCAGATATGTATTCTGAATTTATTATTTTCTTGATCCTGAGAAGAAGTCAAAATATGCATTCAGCTGTCTCTTCATTTTGGGAAAACCATTGCAGACAAAATCCAAAAGTTGTTTTGGAGGTAAATTGCAGCACTGATGACTGTTTACTTCAAACAGATGGGTAAGAATGGGTAGGTGACCTGGTAATGCATTCTTTACCAGTTGTGCATTTGTAATTGTTTTATGCACTCCAAAGTTTGCGAAAAAAGAATGCTTTACTGATTTCTTTGGCAGAGAATTCCATAGTCTCCTTTATTGTTCTCCTAATATTCTATTTATGTTTTTCTTACTATAATGTTGGTCTTATTGGATAAAATTAATCCAATTTAATACAGCGCAAGCTATAAAGATCTGACTATCTACCTTATCTTTTAAAATAAAACTTCTAATGTTTCATGGACACTTCCAATGTACTGGAAGAAAATTTTGTAGAGCATTTGCTTAGGAGGCTACTTTTCATTATGTTGAATTTTCTAGGTAAATCTCAAGGTAACATTTCCTTTTGATTTGACCACCATTTTTGATTTGGCCACCATTTTCTGGTAATTGGTTAATATTACTACTGTTGTTGCTAGTTCCTGTGTTGCTGTTATGATTAAATTCTTAAGAGGTGACTGTAGCAGTGATAACATCTCAACCTTCTATCAAAAAATCCTGTCAAACTAACGAGCAGTGTTACTGTACTACTGTAGCATTATTATGCATGTTACTATTCTGGTGCATTCATACCATGCGTAGTTCTGCCTTACACCTTTATAGTATTTCATATAATGATAATTTCATATACTTAGCATTACTTCATAGAAACAAACATAGAGTTGATATTCACTAATGAAAACTATAGGTAGATAAGAAGTGACAGTTGATGTTGCCTGATATTAATTGGAGGTTGACTTTTTTTTCTGTGAGTACTCATGCTTTTTTTTGTATCTGAAAAAGAGTAACAAAATGCTACAGTTACTAGTGTGATTGCGTCAGCATTGTAGCCATTGGAAATTACACAGTGTACTGTAGGAGGTTCTTCAGTTCTGCATGTGGTAATTCTGTAGCTTTGTATTTTTACCTCTCCTTGTTTCACTCTTCCTTCTCCACAGTCCTCAAAAGCTGCAAAGAGGATGTGTTACAGAATGCTTTACTGTCTTCAGTGTGAGGATGAAATTACACTTTGAATCCATTTGTTGAAAATCTAAGACAACCTTTTGCAAAGTGATACTTTCTACCCATTATATTCATTCAGAATAGTTCAAAAATGCAAAATACATGGAGATCAGTGGAAACAAGCCTTCTCTCAAATAGCTGGGACATAACTACAGTATCTGAATTTCCCAGAAATACTGCTTCGTCCCAAGTGAAAGGTAGACTAAGAAGAATGATGGCATCAAAATGAAGTGATTTTTATCTTCTTATAATAAAGATGGTTCAGCTTTAATATAGCGGGTTTAACGGAACAGTGCCCTACAGATATTACTTAAGATTTTACAGCATTCCTTTGATGTTGTCTGACTGCCCTCTTCAGGATGACAGTGAATATGTTAGGCTGCTTAATGTTAGTATCTGTTTCTAGAAATAACTAATGCCTAAATCACTTTTTTTCTTTTTATACAATTGCTAACTTTGTCCAGTGAGGAATTGTATTAAATAGCAGATTTTAATCAGTCTGGCAATAATAGTGAAAGTTGAGTTTTGTATGATTTCATAAGGATTTCATATTTAAGGTGTTTTTTTTTTTGGGGGGGCAAGAGAGCATAAAATTTCATTTTAACTGTTTTTCTTAAATGATAGATTTTTTTCATGTACAGCATATTCCTTGATACAACACACTTCCACTGGAGTTGTTGTAATATATTTCATGCCTAAGGATGATCTCAGGAAATGGGGAGGTTCTCGACATAGAATCATAGAATAGTTAGGGTTGGAAAGGACCTTAAGATCATCTAGTTCCAACCCCCCTGCCATGGGCAGGGACACCTCCCACTAAACCATGCCACTCAAGGCTTTGGCCAACCTGGCCTTGAACACCACCAGGGATGGAGCATTCACAACTTCCCTGGGGAACCCATTCCAGTGCCTCACCACCCTTACAGTAAAGAGCTTCCCCCTTACATCCAATCTAAACTTCCCCTGTTTAAGTTTGAACACATTACCCCTTGTCTTTTCACTACAGTCCCTAATGAAGAGTCCCTCTCCATCATCCTTATAAGCCCTCTTCAGATACTGGAAGGCCACTATGAAGTCTCCTCTCAGCCTTTTCTTTTCCAGGCTGAACAATCCCAACTTTTTCAGCCTGTCTTCATACAGGAGGTGCTCCAGTCCCCTGATCATCCTTGTGGCCCTCCTCTGCACTTGTTCCAACAGTTCCATGTCTTTGTTATGTTGAGGACACCAGAACTGCACACAATACTCAAGTGAGGTCTCACAAGAGCAGAGTAGAGGGACACGATCACCTCCCTTGACCTGCTGGTCACGCTCGTTTTGATGCAACCCAGGATACGGTTGGCTTTCTGGGCTGCAAGTGCACACTGAATGACAGGACCACAGATTCAGAGAAGAGATTCAGAGCAGCCGTGAGGAGAAGGACTTGGGGGTGTTAGTCAATGAAAATGAACATGTGAGGAGGACCACAAGGATGATCAGGGGACTGGAGTACCTCCTGTATGAAGGTAGGCTGAAAAAGTTGGGGCTGTTCAGCCTGGAGAAGGGAAGGCTGCATGGAGACCTCATAGCAGCCTTCCAGTATCTGAGGGGGTGTCCTGGGTTCAGCAGTAGCAGTCATTTTTCTCCTTCTCAGTAGCTAGTGCAGTGCTGTGTTTTTGACTTTCGGCCTGGCAACAGTGCTGATAACCCCAATGTTTTTAGTTATGCCTTAGTGATGTTTGGTCTGGCCAAGGACTTTCAGAGCCTCATGCTCTGCCAGGGAGGAGGGGAAGCCGGGAGGAAGC
>JAOEHX010046488.1:20766-33055 GCA_025448015.1 Bolborhynchus lineola | reverse complement strand
TGGTTTGTGTTATACCTTAGTTACTAAACTGTTCTTATCTCAACCTGTGGGAGTTGCATTCTTTTGATTCTCCGTGTGGCAAACTGCGTGGCTGATTTACGGCCTAAACCACGACACCAAGCAATACATTAATTGGGAACAGTACTTCTTAGCAATTTTTTCTGTGTATTTTGACGAAATAAGCCAAGGTTTGGTTTTTTTTTTTTTTTTCATATAAATGGTTATTTATTAATTTTAAAGACTTTGTCTCAGCTTGCATAAATATGAGTCAGCCTTTTTTTGAAAGCACATGGCTAGGATTGTAGATGGAATAGGAGTTGTGGAGCAGTATTTATATTTTATTTCTCATCTAAGCTTCCTTTCGCATGAAAGTTTGGACCAGATGCTCTTTTAAGTTCCCTTCCAGTGTGGGCGATCCTGTGTATTTTGGTTCTGCAAGAAGTAGCTCTATAAGAAGTAGGCTATTGAAGTTGGTTTTGCCTTTTCAAAGCCACATCATGTTGATGGTTTGCTGTTCTGCATGAATTCAACATTAGGAGAAGTTACCATCTTTTTCAACACTTTCAGCTGATGGGTACATTGGCAGCCTTTATTATATTATACACATATTACATATATAAAGTTATCTGGTACTTCTTGGGCTCTAATTCATTTTTATAGCTAAATGATTAAGATCTTAAAGCAGACTCTTTGTCCAGAGTTCCTTGATATTATTGTTAAATAATGGCTACTGATAATGCTGTTTTCTCTGCTGTACCATCGTAGAATTTCCTACAAATGTACATGGCATACATCCTTTGTTTAAGCAGTTTATTACTCTGCCATATACACTGAGGAAGGAATAAAGAACAACATTTCAAATAAACCACATACAGGACTAGATTTCAAATAGAATGGTATTTCTTTTTGACCTAGAGAGACAGGGGCAGAATGTCTTCTCTGTTCCAGGATGTCATTTGGGGGATGCTGAGCTCTAGCACAGTTTTGACAGTTCTCTTTCAAAGTAAGTCCATCATATTTAGTACCATATATTTTTCTAGATTACCAGCATTTTTCAATGATATTTAAAGATACACTACCACCAGAAAGCTCAAATTTGATATGTACCAATCTAATTTTTTTTTTTGAGTCCTAATCTTTAGAGACCACTTGAGTAACGCAATAATTAGATAGCAAAATAGATGTTTTTGTCAAACATCAAAGAAAGATATAATCACAGGGGCATTTCCTTTGTTAAACCATGCAGTATATCTCTGCAGACGGCAGTTTTATTCCAATTTCATACCTCAGGGATTCAGATCAGAAGTTTAGTGTTTGAATGTTTTGGGGAATTGAGTTTTTTATCTTGCAGAGGTTAAAAATCAGTTAGTCAAATCAAGAATGATTCTATTACGATCTGTATTCAATAAATAGTTGAAGACATAATTAACTTCCTAATTGAGTTAAGAAAATGAGCACATCAATTCTTTCTTATTTGCAGTTCTCCTTAGCAGTAGCTGGACATTTTACATGTAACTGTAAATTGCAATGCTGAAAACTTATAATCACATTCAACTGCAACTGTGTGGACACTGTCAATGTCCAAATATGATCAAGCATTTAAAGAAATTATGTTGATGCCATTCAGTAGTTTCCATCCTGCTGATTATATTGACAAGCAGTAATAGCATTAAAAGGAATTAAAATGGTATTTTTATTGTTGTGTTAATACTGTTTCCTGTAAAATTTGTTTTACTTCAAAAATGAATAGCACTTAAAGGGTGTTTTAGAAAAAGGTTGTGCATCTGAAAGTATCTAGCAATTAATCATGGCCTTGAACCGATGCTTCCTAGTTTAATCATTACTCTTCTTTCACCTTCACAATGTTGTCAAAGGCCCATACTGCAAAATGGTGTTTTAGCAAAGGTCATACAGTTACCAGAAGTCCTTTTGGTTTTATTCAGATCTACAAGTGGACATACAAGCTAATGTTAAGTTCTTTTTGGTGAAATCAGCAGGGACACTAGATTGTAGGCTTTTGGACAGATAACCATATTTCTGTAAAATGACTAGAATAGGATAAGATCCATAGACAGATATATTCATTCGAAGGTCTTGTGTAGTTATGAATCTCCTCCATGGTGCTTTTTCTAACAGTAAAACTTTGAGCTTTTTTTTTCATAAAAGCTCATTGAAAGGAAAAATAGAGAAGATGGTATCTGGTAGCGGGGGGAGTCATGTCTAATAAAATGCATTTATGAAGGGTATAACTAATAAATAATTATATTTCTCACTAATATTCTTTTCCTTTCTCAACTTTAAAAACAGATAAACCCTTGAAAGACTGGACAACTACAGGAAGCCCATGGTTTTGATAAGAGCTTTGGCAGTTAGTTTCTTATTGGCAGTTCCTTTTACAGATATTGTGGAACTGAGAAAGCACAAGAGATTATTCTTCTAAAATCTGTAGGTTTGGGTTTTGATAGGTTTTTGGGAGGTGTTGTACTCTTAGGTAGCCAGCATTCATTAATCATTTGCAAAATAACATTTTTAATTTCAACAAATCCCTTTCATATACATCCTGGAATTCTGAAAACTGTATCACTGCAAATAGACGAGTCCCTTGTTTACTTTTCCTTGTCTTTCAGGGCTTCTGTTTGTTTTGAAGAGTGTTTATATGCTCCCAAATGTTGGATACTTTGAATTAAAAATGCACAGTACCTCTCTACGGAATTGAATGATCTGTTCCTAAAATTAGGAAAAAAATCTCAGCGTAAAGTGCCTCTGTGTTTTCGTGTGGGTTTTTTTGTTGTGATTTTTTTTGTTGTCGTTTTTTTTTTTTTTTTTTCTTTACTAGCAGGGGAAGAGAGAATCCCAAAAATGTTGGCTGAATTTGGTATCCACTGATACCAAAAAGTTGTGTCTCAGATATTTCCAATGCTGTTTTATGAGAATATTTAGGAATGCAGTTTTTAATGATAACATGTAGTGGTTTTGGTAAACTTTCAGAAGCAAGACCAGAGCCTTCACCTCAGATGTTGATACCAATCACAAGACTGTTGAACTGGTTTTGTCCTCAACTTTAGATTGCAAAACAGCAGTGCTATTAGTGGTTTCATCCCCTTGTAGAAGCACTGCAGACTCTGGTAGTATCTTGTATGCCTGAGGCATTTTTACGTGCAACATTACCCAGAAGACTCTTAGAATGGCAAACCAGATGACTGAGTCACAGTACATAATATCCCATAAGGTGTCTTTCTGAGATCACATCCAAAATTTATTCCCTAGATTATTTTAGACTTTAATTCAAATCTTACTCTTCATCTATGGACATTTTTTCCTCTCTCATGGTTGCACAAAGATGAGGAAGGACTTCAGTTCTTAGGTATTTGCAGAGTCCTATCCACTTACAAAAAGAAGCAATTTAGATTCTTGTCAAGACTCTTCATTTCTTAAGCAGAGAGGATCAAAGGTCAGGTGACATAAACTGGGTGGATTTCTAACATTTTAGAAGGAATTGCCGCATTTTAGACAACTCAGTACTGGTGCTGGGAGCTTGTTCAGCTGTCTAGAATGTGGGCTACAAGGGTGAATAGGGGCTACTAGGGTTTTTTTTTAAAAAGCATTTTCTTTACTAGGCTGCCACTGTGGTTTTCTGCATGTAATTTTTGGTTTACGTGTGCATTCCAGATTTGCCTGTATACCAGTGGAAGCTGGGAAGGCAAAGGCTGCTCAGGTTAGAAGGCAGCTGTCTACAAGTTGACTCTGTTGGGCAAAATATGTTAAGTTGCTTGACTTAGGAGACAAAGCATGTGCTTATGATTGTCATAACAGTTAATGGCTATGAGAAATGTATTCTGTGCTGATATACTCCGCAGTACTAGACCGTACAGTGCATTTGTCATCAGTTACTGCTCCAAAAGAGCTTGCTCCAAAAGGGTATCATGGTTGCGATTGGCTTCTTTACCTCCCTGTGGGAATGAGGCTAAAAAAGTAATGTGTTTTATTCAAAGACACGGCTAGAAAAAGTTAGGCTTCTCCATATGAGTCGATAGGCATCTCAAAAGAACAGCAATAAATGCACGTTATTAATTTCCTTTTCTTCCCATAGTTAAAGAGGAGGGAAAAATGCATGGCACTTTTTAAAGGTATAGAAACCCATTCTCTTTGCTTCTATATTGTACTTCCTGTCCTTGAATTGTGTATTTTATATTGGACGTTCTAAGAAATGATGGATTGATATTTAGAAATTGAGTACAGATCTTGTAATTCTGTAGCCTTCTTTGAGTACAGAAGCAAAGTTAAACTGGAAAGAAAGGATTACATTTCTTTAAAACAACAATTGTGAAATGCCTAAAACTTACGTATACAGAATAGTATAGAGTAAGTACAGAACTGGATGCCTGTGTCTGCCTGTCTTTTTTTTTTTTTTTTTTAGCTATACTTAAAATTAACTAGTGATTAATGAATCTAGAATTTAATTTTTCTTATGTTAACAGATATTTATCTGTTATAAAGTATATGATTATGTATAAACTGGGGTAGAGTGTTTTTTAAATCTTTTCATAAGGAAGAAAATTTGGCCCTCAAGAATGTAAATTAAGTACAGTAAAGGGTAGAGTAACTTTTCATACAAAACTCACTTTCAGAGAGACACAGTTTGTGTACTCTGTATATTCCCTTCCAGTGCTTTACATTTCAGCTAAGTTTTAGCCTTGTAAGACATCTCTTCCCCTCAGTTCTGTTACCCACATTTTCAGTTTCTCCACTTTTGTACTTTCCCATAAGCTATTTCCTTTGTGACCAGAATTGCAGTATAAATTTCTAAAACAGTCTGCAAGGCATAGAAATAGCTGTTACCCTTTTTCCAGTAATTGAAACATACACTCTCTTCGTTTTTTTGCATATTATTAATTAAAATGTAATCCATTTGCTGGTAATCACTACCATGATGCTTTCATCTTCCATGTTAATTACTATACTGATATATTAAAAATCCTGCTAAGGGCAAAATGAAACACACCTTGACTATTTCAAGTCAAGAATCTGTTCCTAGTGTAATTGAAAACTTAACACTACAACAAAGAGTTATTATTTAACTTGACATGAAGATGTATGGTTTTCATTATTTTCTTTTTCTTTCTATTACAAGGGCAAAAAGTCTCAATTATAACACCACAGTTAAAATTGTTATGTACACATTTCCTAGTATCTTTCCCTTTCTCTCATGTCATGGTTACTCCTCCAGTGTTTATTTCTGGATTTTTGAGAGCATTCGTTGGCTTCACTTTGGAGTGAGCGGGTGCTATGCTGTGTTGTTAAGATTCAGTCCTAATGTCTTGCAAAGTTTGTTCCAATGATATTGCTAGAGGTGGCAGTGCTGCATTTATGGGGATAAAACCTGCAATAGTTTACATTTATTTCATTAATGTGTTTCTAAACATTTTTTAAAGAAAACTCTGTAAAGGGTTTTAATAAACCGTGCTTTAGTTAACCATCATGGTATTAATCTTTACATTTGCAATCCATCTGCTCAAATCATTGTGACTATACTATGCTGGTGGGAATATTGTACAGTAAAAATTAGCATGTATGTAAAAACTGTACTTAAATTATCTTGGCATTTTTGTAAGGATTATCCCTACTGGAAAGCCAGAAAACATATTTAGATGATCCAAGTTTCCATTTCTGTTTTTCTCATTTGGTACTCAAAAGATACTGTATTTTCTTCCTTAAGGTATTTATAATGTCACTTGCTATGACTGTGATGACACGTAGGTTCTGCAGTTATGACAATATTATACATATAATTCTACAAGAATTGTCTGTTTTTACAGTTGTCATGCGTCTCTAATTTCAGATTTTCTTCCATAGGGAATTTCACTTTTCTACAAACTCAACCAGTATTATTTTTCATAGCTAAAATGAATCATAGTCATATAGGACACACAATGCGAATTTCGTGAAATGGGGCAGACAACTTTTTTCTACAATTGGATTTTTTTTTCTTATGCTTTTATATATCATTTTGTGTACCTGAAAGTAAGCAGGTGAGCTAAACATTTGTGTTGGATCAGAGGCAGAACTAATTTTATCAAAGGTTGTATAAATCTTGAACACTAGTTTCCAGAATATTTGTAATAAATGTCTTTTACTGCTGTGAATGCTTTTTGCCATATAGATGTGATAATATGGCAATTCCAAGTGCGTGTGAAGGCAGGATTCTTTCAAGTGAGGTTTTGAAAACCTCTGTCTTGAGCTAACTCATTTTCTAACAGAAGTCATTAAGAATTTTAAGAGAGCAGCACATCTGTACACCCTATCCTAAAAATCAGTTTGATACTGTATCTGCTTACATAAATAATCATATATCTAAAACAAGCATCACTAACAGAATGGTTTTCTATACAATTCTTCTGACTAAATACATGAGCATATGTTTTTTCTATTTTTTCTAGTGTGTTGTATTTGCTATGACATCTGGTCAGATGTGGAATCATATCCGTGGACCCCCATACGCACATAAAAATCCTCAGAATGGTCAAGTGGTGAGTTGTTTCTTTCATTTTGAGGGGAAATATGATACTGATAGTAATTTCCTACGCTGAGTCTACAGTTGCAAATAATCGCAGTTTCATGGCACTGTATCACAGTTTGCTTGAGTCTTAAGTCTCCAGCTGCAAGCAGAGTCTGTTTTGGAATTTCAGATGTTTAGAAAGTGCCACCATCTTTGATTTGAGAAATGAAATGGGTGGCCATGTTTTCCAAAATTCTCTCTATTGGCTTCCCAACTTTAGTGCATGTGTTATAAAAGGTTTGATACCACACAATTTCCACTGCCCAAAGATAAATGATATTGTGTCCTTTTGTAGAAATATGCTCCCTGATAAAGTGAAAAGCAAGTTGCTTGGGTTTTGGGTTTTCTTCTTTTCAGGCTCCATTTACACAAACCTTTGAGGTTTGTTACCTTTCTCTTTCTTGAGCATTTTAGTTAGAAAATGAGATGGCAAATATTTTCACATGCTTTGTACCATTTTCCATCACATCTGGAATTTTTCCACTGATCTTTAAGGAATGCTTTTCACTATATCTCTTTACTCCTTTGACCTATATTCTTAATCAGCTTTAATAAGAAGTTACTTAATTGTTGACTACTACCAAAATTAGTTATACCTCACTACTGCTGACTTTGAAGGAATTCTCTTACTTGCTCCTTCCTGATCACAAATTAGTAAATTAGAATTCAGAAGAAACTCACTGTCTATTGGGAAGGTAAAGAGGAACTTGGCTAGTTTTTGCCACTGTTTGTTATTTACAGCTTTTCAGGCAAGTTGTTATGATGTAATCTACAAAACTTGCAGTGAACTTAGGAAGCTTTTTTTTTTTTTTTTGTAACTAGTGTCCTGTGAAGCTATTTTCAGCTTTGACTGTCACTAGTTAAAAGAGACTGCCATATGTCTTAAAGAAACAATGTATTTAAAGCTCCCTTTGTGGCATATCTTAATTGAAGTGGCAAAAAATTATGGTTTGAATTTGATTACTGATCTGCTTTTAACAAGAATGTAGCAGTTTATTGATGTCATAAAATGACATGATTCCATCTGTCAGCTTTGTTATGCAGAAGTGAAACTGATAATGTAATAAACAATCTCTATAAAACACTGTTTATAAAAATTTAGAGTTTTTCATTAGTGCCTTTTAGTATTTATGATACCTTCCTATGGAGTGGCAGAAAAGAGAAATTCTGCAAAGAGAAAGCGCAGTTTGCAACCAATTAGTTTTTACCATATCCAGTTTGGTACACATTGCTCTTTTCTTAAATAGCTGTTTCTGAAGTGTACCTTACATTAAGTAATAAAAAAGTAAAATAAAATCCCTTCAATTGTTCCTGAGTTTGTACCATCTTGTCTCAGTTTTCAGAATGTGAACTCATATCTTATCTGAGTGTCTGTAAAGCTATTAGTTTGGGAGTGTTAGCATACACAACTAAATAATGAAAATAATAGTAAAGATAGCTTTAAGTTCTGGGTACTAACCTGCTGTATTAGTCAGCATACATGCCTTCTTTTCTGATTTTGCTTCAGTATATGACTTCAGGTAAGTTATTTTATGCCTCTTGATTCACCTGTCTCTCCTTGTTCACAATGTGTCAGTACTTTTGCCTCCTTGGAGCTTTGTGGCAGTAAGTAAAACCAGTCACAAGATCACCAAGTTGTTGATTTGAGGTATCACTGACCAGTGTAGTTGTAACTTGAAGCTCTTATTTTACCAGAATTAGAAGCCTAATAAGCATTCTGTAGCCCTTCATCTATTTTTATTTGTGGATTTTTTTCAAGTAACACTATTGAACATTTCGCTGTTTCATTTTTCTAGCACTTGTGTATATTCCTGTGAATTTGAAGTCATGGAAGTGCTGATCTAACACTTCTGTGAGATTTATTCAGCCATGATAATTCACTGTAACACCGTTCTGCATTAAGTCAGCAACTGCTGTCTTTGCATCTGGATGAAATTTAACTTGTCACTTTCTTTCCAATGTCTAGGATTTATTATCATTTCAAAGTTTGTATGCCGATTTTGCACACGGATTACTTGTATGTAATGCTCTGAACCTTGTTAACAGCCTTATCATGTAAAATTCTGTTTTTAAGAGGAAGCATACAATAGCTCACCAAGCTTAATTGTTTTATTGTTAGCTACGTCTTAGCTTTTTTATTTCATAGGAGTTGATGTTTCAGTTTTGTACTAGCTGTAGAGCCTGATATGCCACCAGACTTTGATAATATTCTGTCTCCATGAACTGTTTCTTGCCTCAGACATCTCCTTATTTGCTTTGTTCTTGTCATAATTTTAGATGACAACTCATTTATTTCCCTTAATTCCTATTTTTTCAAAAGATGGAAAGATATTGGTGTGCTTTTCTTAAACAACACTACTTACTAGTGCCAGTGTCTTGTACAGTGACATTACCAGTTCTTAAATTTTTTGTGCACCAGCGCCAAAATGATTCTTTGCTTGCCAAAACTACTTTAATTCTATGATTGTATTCTTTGAATTAAGCTTTTAAACCGTATTTTTGTACTTCTGTGTAATGCGCTCACTTACTGACGTTATTGCAGTTACTTACTTTTATTCCCCATTGCCATCTGGTAATTTCAGTTTCTGTGACCACATGGAAGCAGTATCAACTTTTACATAGAAAACTGAATCATGCAGTGCCATTGCTTGATATTTCAGTTCTGGTTTAGGTTGATGAATCGGGTGCTATTTTGACATATTCTTTCTCTCACATTTCTGAAGTTTTTCATCATTTGCCTCGTACCTTTGTTAGGATTAGGCCCTTACAGACTCTGTGACTCTAAAATCTGTACTTGCATTACCGTGATTGAGAGTGAAAACTTAACATCCCTTTGGTGTCTGTATAAAAACAGTTTTGGGAGAGTTCTAATTTTTATTCAGAGCTTGGTCTGTGGTGAGCTGGAGAATGCAATTACGTATTTTTGAGCCTCCTGCAGAGGTAGTTCTGCTATTTAATTGACCTAATGGCAAAGAATTCTCATTAGATTTTCATCAGCTTTCAGTGAAATAGCAATATATAGGAAAGCTTTAACGTATATCTGTCCCAGGATTAGCAGCCATTTTTTTTGATTTGGATACAAATCCTACAATTTTTATTGTGCAGTATGCTCAAGACTGCATCTTTAAAATGGTTGAAGTTTTGCTATAAACGAGAACAGGGCAAAGGACAGGCTTGATCTTAAATACTGAAATAAGTTGGTTTTCAAAGCTCGTAATTTTTTTTCCTTCTCTGAGAAGAAATTATTAGGTGTTAGAAAAGCTTTTGTGTGAAGAGAAAAATACAATATTTTTGTTGCATAATGGATGGTTTTCCTACATAAGATGATGCTTATTATCTACGTGAAATGGGTAATGGTGTTATTTGCAGTATATGAATTGGATTTTTTGGGTTTTTTTACATCTTATATTTTAAAAACTTGTTAAAGTTGCCTAAGCGTAAGACAAATTACATCCTTTTGGAGCAATTTATATCTGTGTTGCAGATCTTTCAAATAGAACACCTTGTAATATCAGATCACATAAGTCATTCAGTTGTGGAGTTTATTCAGCTTTTTTTTTTTTTTTTTGTCCCCCTACTTTCACAGTGTTATAAGCACTGATCTTTATTTGGGAGCAGTCTCTAAAATACCACTTTTCAGATGGGTGTGCTGGTGCGGGTATGTGGTAGTCTATGATTCTGACGTTAAATGAAAAATATATTTCACTGCTAGCATCACTTTTGCATTTGTCAATGCAAAATTAAGGTACTCTGGGAAAAATTTATGCTTAGAATATTCTCTGTGTTTTCTCACATGACATTTTCATTTAATTCTAATTAAAATAAATTCAGCTGTTTCTTGGAACAGTTTTAAAGAATGACTCTCCCTTTCCAGCTCAGTAAGTCACAGTAAATATTGTCCTATTGGCTTTAATCTATCTGGAATCGCATTTGAAGATTGTATTTGTAATGCCTGATGCTTCTGAAAGTAGACATGTTTCTTGGTAGCAGTTTCAATATACACAAAAGTCACTTTACTGTGTGATTTATTATATAAAAAAAGTTCATACAGGTTCTTATATCGGTATCTAACATAAATTATCCAGATTGGTATCACTTTTGCTGCAGCAATATTTTGGTGCATCTCTTGACAATAATCACAACCATAGTGCTATTGAAAATACTTCCTAGTATTTTATTGGAATAGCCATTTTTTATGTAAATACGCTTGATGGAAATAAGGAGATTATTTATGTTATAACCATATTTAATGAAATGGCTTTTCTGTGGTTATCAAAGCAGTGAGCCTATGAAATAGAAGTGAGTCATCTAAATAGGAGCTACAATTAGTAAAGGGTTTCTCAATCCTTTAAATTAAACTTACATCTTGATTTAGTAAAAAAATCTGAACAGTTGGCAGTGTCAGATGTGGAACTAGTATAAAACAATCTTAATTTTGGTAATAGATCAATGCATTAACAAGTGGACAGTATCTTATCTAAACTACTGTTGGGAAAACTGTTAATGTCTAAGATACTTGTCCTAATTTTTGAGACTGTAGGAGTGATTTTAACTCTGTATAACGTGCTTCTACCTTGGTATTGGAAAAGAAGAACCTTACATGATATTTTGCATCTTTTTTTACTGTCGGAAGAAACAGAGGTATGTACATGATCGTGACAGAAGAGTTGCTTAGATGAGGCATTAGAACCTCTAAATTCTTAAACTGGTCAATTCTTGAAGCATATATGCTGTAAAAGTTCAGATAGCACCTTGGTATTGCAAGCACTGCAGCTTTGGCTGACTAAAAATGGAAGAGCTCCTATCAACTAAAATTTGATTTTAGACAAATAATTAGGCAGCAAGTAGTCTATCATGATAAAATCGAATAAAATAAAATAGTGCTAGATTTTAGTTGCTGTTTGTGACAACAGAAATCCAATTTTAATTTGCTTACACCATTTTCAAATAACAAACACTCCCCCACCACCACCTTTTGCTAATTGTAGATGGTCTCCTAGATGCAATTCGGTCTCATTTGAATGAAGAACTGGTTTGTACTCAATAGTTCTTTTTGTGTCAGAAGTCGAAGAGACCTCAAATGTATGAAATTATCAAGCATCTTAGGATAGAATGATAATGCCACACAGAAAAATAATGTTTTCTTAAAACAGAGAAACAGCGTGATACAAGGGAAAAATCTGTTCATGTTCTGTTACTATTGAAACAAGAAACATTGTTTTAAATCCTGCTTGAGTCCCAGGTAGGAGTCTAGTTTTCCTGTGTTCCTGGTCTTTACTGTTTGTGTAGATGTTAAAAAGTAAAAGCCTTCTCTAATAAAATAAATTTGATGCAAAGGCACCTCTGATGATTTCTAGTCCAGCTGCTTGTTCAAAGCTGGTCAGGTTGCTCAGGACTTTGTCTAAGCAAATTTTGGAAGTCTTCATGGTTAGAGATTCCCCAGCCTGTTCCAGTGTTTCACCATCCACCTAATTCTTTAAATTGTACAATTAAGGTAAATTTTATTCTTCTCTTCAGTAAAAGCTGATTTACCTGAATTCTTGATTGGAATAAGCACTGACTTTAATAAAATCAAGCAGTATGCCTTTTCAGAGCTCCTGACAGCATATATTTTCTTAAGTGGCACTAGTACTATTATGATATCACTACTATATCCAAACTGGAAATGAGAAAATGTTAAACCTGGAGCAGTCATAGAGATTTTTCTCCATATAGATTCTGTTCTCTGAATGG
>JAOEHX010046488.1:0-16149 GCA_025448015.1 Bolborhynchus lineola | reverse complement strand
AACCTGTGGGAGTTGCATTCTTTCGATTCTCCATGTAGCAAACTGTGTGGCTGATTTACAGCCTAAACCACGACAGCTATAATGCATACATACGAAAAATAAATAAAAATTCTGACTGGGCTTTAATATTTATGTGCTGGTTATGGAATTCTGCTTCTGAGTTTCCTTTTTTTTTTCCCTTCATTTTTTTCTGTGACAATTATGCATTGTAAGTTGTGTACCCTTATATCCCTTTTATTTGTTACAAGCATTGCTTAACACAGAATTCAGATATTGGGTCATTATCATACTTTATTGCATATTAACTTATTTGCATGTTCTCTTTTAATGGCTGAAATATCAGCTCTCTGTGTTCATTTCATTTGCAGGGCCACTTCATCTTAACTCCTGATGTCTTTAATTTTATCACTGACCTTCTTGACCTTTTAATGGGGAAACGTATTTGTTAGTCTCTTTCCATTCTTTCTGAACTCCTATTGTTCGTTGCATGCCATTCAGGAATTCTTCTCTGAAGGGTGACTTTATTTATAAGATGTGTGGAATACATATTAAATTAGCTTAAGAATTTTAATCTGTTACTCTGTCTCGTTCAGTTCACCAATTTTTTCTATTGTAGATGAATTCTTTCATTATTTTTTTTATTTCAGTTGAACTCCTTTGAAATGTAAAAATCCCAAATTGAAAATTTCAAATGTGTCATTGTTAATCTTTCAGTTTAATTTCTGAATCAACTCAGGTAATTTTGTCTAAAATTATTTTATCCTTCCTGGGTCTTTATAGTGCCCTTAAAATATTACTGCTTCTTGTTGAACTAGTCGATAAATAAAGATAGAATCTGCTAGGTGCCACATACCGATCATTGAGGTCTGCTGTTAGCAGTATCTGTTTCAGTTCTGTCTAGAAAATTAGTCTTCAGTCTACCTTGAGCAGTTCTTTTTCTGAATGCTTTTCAGTTCAACTTTGTAATATCTTTCTCCATGAGTGGGGTCTGAATTCTCTCTTGACCTTGCTGTCCTTCAAATCTTGAAGTGTTCACTGAAGCTCAGCCTATTTTTTCTTTTCCATTTTTCTGAGTTCACCTGTATTAGTGCTTAATTAAGATAAGAGGTGCTCTTTTGAAGCCCATACCACCTTTATTCCCACCTTCTGTGCTTTGGTTCATGCTACACAGGGCACATGGGCTATGATCCTTCTGCATGAAATGAATCCAGATGGTGAACTCCATGAGTTCAGCCAGTACTGTCAAAACTGCTACCAGTTTGTTCAGGCTTTTGGACAAAATAGGAACTAGCATGAAGTAGACCCATTTGAGGTATGTACAGTGTGGATATTGGGTTTGGAGAATTGATATGCACTACTCAATAATAGGAAACATAACCTTTGAGTCACTAGCAGGTTAACATAAGTATCTTTGCATCAGTAATGGCGGTATTCTTCCAGTCAAATTTTGACATCTGTTGTGATGAGTGATGTTCAGCAGGAAGCTTTGTTTCCATGAAGACATTCCAGTCACAGATATATATCCGATAGCCCTATTCCTAAGAAGAGGCATGTCTTACATTTTACCAGGCATATTCTGGTGATGGATCATCAAGTGAATGTAAATCTATTTCCTGTGTACATATATATACATATGTTTATATATACATATATATGTTTATATACACATATATACTTCAATGAAAACTACATAGAGCTATAGAGCTTTAGGTCATGTGTGCTTTCATCTTAGTAGCTCTGTACTGATATTTCCTCTATTTTTTGAAAAGACCAAACCTTAGAATCTAGACTTAAGTG
The DNA here is from genome assembly GCA_025448015.1 of Bolborhynchus lineola. Classification (NCBI taxonomy): domain Eukaryota; kingdom Metazoa; phylum Chordata; class Aves; order Psittaciformes; family Psittacidae; genus Bolborhynchus; species Bolborhynchus lineola. Next base: position 14,352 of record JAOEHX010046488.1, on the reverse strand, counting down.
CTTTTCTGCCTGCTTTGCTTTTATACTTTTAGGGCTTTGCTAGACTGTATGTCAGATGAAGGAATGTATAATGAATTTTCTACCGTATTTTTGAGAATTTCAATGAGTGAATCCTGCCACTTTAACCATATTTTTGATAAAGCCATGAGAATAATTTCCTTTCTTAATATGCTATGAATAAAATTTTCTTGTGTTTAACAGTTCATATTATAGAAATACTTTTATATACTCTTAATTATTGCTTTCAAATGCAATATCCAGTCCTTGAATAGTTTTGTAACTCTCTACAATGCTCTTGAAATTTTAGTATACATGTATATTGAAGTTGATATTTAGATACTAGACACAAGCCATTAAAAAAGTGCAATCGTTTAGCAGAACTAACAAATGCCTTGGTCTGTATAGATACATTTCCTAATTGCAATGCTTCCTCTTTTCATTTCAATCCTATTATTCCTGGCTATTTTATTTTAATTTGTCAAGGTAAAAAAAAAAAGGAAAAGAAAAAAAAAAGAAAGCGTAGAACTCTTTCAAACGTACAGGAGTTTCATTTCAGCATTTACCCCAAAATAGTGCATTTCTCAAGAGTTTGCAGAAAAGGATTGCTGGTTGGTATTAAAAACACCAGTTTCAAGGGAGACAAAAGAATAACTTTCAAACTTTTTCTGACTTTGTCTCTTATCAGTCATGCAAGTGTCAGAGTCATAATGCAAATACTCAAGAAGGCTTTGAATTGTCAATAGAAGAAGCTTCCTCTTTGAGGTTATATTTGCTGGAACAGAAGAGATAACACTATTATCAGTGGTTTTATAGTGTAGCCAATTTCTCATTGCATGTACTGAAATGCAGTTTTTAATACAGTTTAGATATTAGTGTAATGATAAACATGTCAGACTGTTAAACTAAATTCTGAAAGTTTGTCAGTGCTGATACAGTATGAAATTCCACTCTGGTCTCTGTCAGAGATTTTTCTGAGAATTTTGTGGGAAAAAAAAAGTAGTTTTGAAACACATTTCTATCTTCCCTTTTGGGAAAATGGAATTAAATATGCGTTTCTTTGTGGTATATGGGCTGCATTGTCAGCCAGTTGGAACTTCAAAGTTTAGCACTGGAGTGTAAATACACAAAATAAAAACTAGAACGCTGTATAATATACAAATACATTGCACTGTAGGACGAATTTTTATGCTTTTTTTATTTTATTTTTCTTTTTTAATAAGGCATTCAAGTCCTGGCTTTTAACTGCTGACTGTCTGAATTGGTTTGAACTGTTCATGGTCCTGTTATTTCTGTATATTGTATTTTTTTTCTGTGGGTTAGGTAATGCACAAAATCTTAATGTATCCAATAGTCCTGTAGAAATTCTTGTATAAGAATAACGTACAGTCTTCTTTGAAAGTGTCCAAAGACTGGCATCTACGGAAGAGTAATTAGGATATTTGTTGTTCAGCTTTTCTGCTGTAGAAGGTAATTTTATTTTTTCCCCTAAGTGTACGCAAAAGACCATCTTCAAAGTTCCAGATACATAGGAAAATAAAGGAACTCTGTATATATATAAATACATATTTATATTTCTATATATTTATCTACATAGGGAAATAAAGGAACTTTATTTAAGCACTCCAAGCACAGATTATTCTTAATTACAATATCATAGACTTTTAAAAAGGAAATTGTTTTGTCTTTAATGTCATCCATATTTGAAGTTGCTCTTAGTTTTTTGTTAACCAGCTTAGCTTACCTGTTTTTAAGGATGTCATTAATGAAAAGCAAGGAACCTATGTCATGAAAATCTTGAATTACTGTTAGGACTGAGACTGAAATACATGGAAATATCTGAAATTACTTTCCTCCAGAAGCATAGCATCATTCTTTTTCAGTGATTGCAATCAACATTTTCTGAAAATAGGAAATGGAGTTTGCCATAGATTAAAGAATAGCACTAGCAAGTGTTTTATAGCAAACATTGCAAAATTAGTCATATGTCAAGCAACGTGGGGAAAAAATAGCTTTGTTCATACTTGGTTGTAGATGGTCTTGTTAAATAAGATTGCTTTGGCTCTCTAATGTTTGACATTTTTACATTTAATGTAAAAAGAAAAAGCTTATATCAATACTGATACTAAGTCAAACACCAATTTTAAGTCTTTGGTATACAGAACTGGTCACCTCTATTAAAGGATTATCTGAAGCTGGTGCAGATCATGCTGAAAGAATAGGAATTTATTTGTGTCCGTTAGTCTGTGATTGTGACAATAGAGTTAAACCTGAGGTTGCCTGGAAACTTGCTATAAAGTATTTATGAAGATTACTGACTAGATATTTATATTTTTTAGTTTCCAGAGTTTCTTGTGGGTTTCAAAAGTACCTTCTTGCGAGCTCATAGCAGATATTTTTATTGTGGATTCTTTATCCCTACTTCAGGAAATATGTAATAGAGTGGGAGGAGTGGATATGAGGGTAAAAAAAATTCCATCTGATAGCTAAAGTGAAGCTTTAGCTTGCTTAAGAAATTAGTTAAAAATAATAGACTAGCTATAAAAACTTTCATATGTATATGCAAAGGTGTGTGTGTGCATGTGTACTTATATATCCTTATAAAGTATATGGTTTATAATTTTTGGGCTTTATGGCCAGTATTAGCATTCTACCTCTTACTTTTAGATTTTAAATTGTAATATTTTGATGAGGTTACAGTTTGTGCCTTTGTTTCATTCCTTTAGTCATTATTAATGTTTGTGTTGTTGCTGCTGACCTGTTGCTCATTACCATAGTTTTTCTCCAGAGTAACTTGATAGCAGTGTATTTTTTTTTTCCTTTGGTTCTACAGTCTCTTTACACACTCCATCACCTCAGTGTTTATTGCTGATTCTGAACTTCTAGACTATATTCCCAAAAACGTGGAAGCAGTCAGGATTCAGTTATATGAACTCTTTACCACATAGATGAAGATATGGTCATGCTTTAACCTGGCAGGTAACTCAGCACTATTCAGTCTCTTGCTCACAATTCCCCTTTCTCCTCCCCAGGAGGAATGGGGGGAATCAAAAGAATGTAAGCCCCATGGGTCTTGTAGGGAAAGCTACTAGGAAGTAAACTGTTACAGCTGAAACCAGGGCAAAATATTATTGAAAGAAAATAAAAAAGTTTCTGGAATACATATTTTTAATAAAGAAGGCAGGTTACACCTGAGAGCTGTGAACTCTAAAGCTTTTGGTTTACTAGTATCTTTACTCCTCATGTTCTAGAAAGCTGATAAAAGTCTAAAAGTTCAGGGTTCTGTTAGCTTGGTTCCAGGGCTGGATTTTTTTAGTGTGATTGTTTTTTGTAGGGGTTTTGTTTCTGTGGAATCAGCATAAGGAATGTGCTCATAGCAATAGGCAGTGCAGTATGTAGTTACTCTTGGGTAAAACAATGACAGGCCTTTTTCAGATCCTTCTTTAACCAAGATCTATGGCAAAAATGGCAATAAATTCCAGTCAGCTTGTTTTCTTACCATGTGTGGTGTATACAACTACTTCTTGGTTTTGATGGGCCTGGATCTCCTTGAAAACTAGTAAAAACTGAAGGAAAGTTATGTAGGAGGGGGAAAACGTTACTGAGTTATCCTGCATTCGCTAAAAAGCTTTTGTGCTAGCAATTACATTTCATATGTTGTAAGTTTCTTTATGATACACTTAATAAAATGTAAATAAAATATTTAATTCTTAAAGATACCATGTCATCTTTTAAAGTTTAAAGGCCATATGCAGTGCATCAAAGATATGTAGTAAGTACTTCATTTATATTAACTTTCAAGCTAAGAGTAGAATATTGTTTAATTTACACTGAAAGCAATGGACAATGTGATCTTTTAAAAGCGGAGACAAAGGATGAGGAGGTTTAACATACCACAGCTCCATGATGCCAGGATGAGTAGTAAGGAGTAGTAAGTTTAGTTAAAGCTTGTTGCAGAAGATTAAGTATTGCATTATTCAACTGAAAGTTACATTGTATGGAATGAACAAGGCGCACATTTAATGAATTAAAAGCTTGCTTACTACTTAAAAGTTTTTTAATAGACATCAATAAGGAAGACTTTTTGGGGGACTTATATTTCCTAGTAATCTAGACACTAACAGTAACCAGGAAATTACAGAGACTTTTGAAATAAAAGGGGAACTTGGTTTGAAAAAAGTATGAAGGAAGAATGAGAATTTGCACCAGTGGGGAAAGACCTCAGAAGGAGAACCAGAGCAGCAGTAGCAGCTAGCTTTCCCACTGTTGGAAATGACCCCACTGGAAATATGACACTGCCTGGGCCTGACAGAGCAGCCTCTTCCTCAGATGCTGCACAAAGTCTGCGGTTAGCTAGTATGCTGATAGTATAGAATGTAAAAATAGGAACTCAGACATTAGCTTGTGGGATGTTTTTACTGGTGTGTGCATCAGTGGATTGTAGGGAGCTTTGTGGATATACATAAAGTGACAGCTGTTTGTGTTGTTGGAGAGATGTATATGAACAGTGGAAACTGCATCTGGAATCCCTGATTTGGGTAGAACATTGTGAACAGCAGGGGCTTTTTTTTTCATCAAGGTTCTTGAGATCTTGGGAACTGAAAGCAAGTAAGCATGATTTCTGTACTTGACAAACTAATAAATATGTGACTGTATATGTCACATTGGAGAGAGCAGCATGGGAGTATAAGGAAGTCTTGAGTCCTGTGTCCAAGTTCCTTAAAAGTATGAACAGGAATGAGAGAACTGCTGCTGGCAGTCCACTTGAACTGATGGGAGTTTTGTCATCAAATAGGTTTACAAAAGTTACAGAATGAGGTCTTGTAAGTTCTTCTCGTGAATGAATAAGAAACTGATAGGTGTAAATTGCCACTTTTCAAGGTGAAAGCAAATCAGTGCTGTTTCACATGGGTTTATGTTATGACCTTTCCTATTTACTGTTTGTCCCTCTTCAGGGGCTTGACAGTTTGCTGTTGGCCTTAAGTTTTTTGAAAGGATAAAGAAAGAAGTGTAGTTGGAGTTCTGTGCAGAAAAGCTGTGCAAGAATGTTATCTGCCGTTTTATTGCTCTGTTGGAAATAACTTTAAAATTATGTGAATAAAAAAGCAGATTGTGTATTTCCCTATAAAACTAAAATGCCTGTAAAATGATTGGCTGTTAGTAGGCTATTTCTATACAGGAGTAAGGGTTTATTTTGGATTGTTTGATTTGTTTTGTTTTTTTAGAATAGCATAATCAAAGTAATCTCTAAATCCTCAGTGGGCAAAAGACAAAATGTTTAGAATTATTAGAAGAGGAAACCACTTTAAATGCTATAAATTCTGTGTTTTATGCTCAGCTTAAATACAGTCTGGAAAAAGCTCAGGAAATGACACAAGGTGAACTAAAGTATAGAGTGCTTCTTTAGAAGGAATGGCAACAGGCTGATTGAGTGAGGTGCATTAAATAATGGCTGACATAGAAGCACGAAGGGAATAATATCTAATTAAAATTAAATTTGAAGATGACATTTTCAAGTAAAATGTTTCTACATGTTAGCTATGGAACTCTTTGCAGGTTATTGCACATACTAAAAGTTTACAGCTTTCAAAAAACTACTGGACAAATTTATGACTATTAAAACCCTGTCAAGGTGGTAGTTGCAAGGTAATTGGCCTAAAAACCAGGAATGTGTCTTGTGAAGCAGTGTCTCAGAGATCTAAAGGGATCAAAGGTCATAACCTCAACATAAATATTAAACTGTAATATCATTAATCGCATCTATCTTTGAGTATGTGAAAAGAAGATTATCAAGTGCAAAGTTAATTTTCCTTTGTCTGCAGCACTTAATAAAATAATAGAATAAAATTTGACTGAAAATGTTTCAAGTGTGTGTACTCCAAGAGGTGTGAAAATACTGGAAGTATTGTCACAAGAATAAAGATTTTCTGCAGCTGCAGACTCTGCCATTGTAAGATTGAAGAGTCTTCTGTGTAGTCATGCTAAAGCTGTCTTTTTGTCACACTGGAATGCACTCATCATTCACATGGTGTGTATACTAGTTTGCATCCTTTGGAGTTAGCCAGATGTAAAGAGGAAGGGAAAATGAGATGTGGACTGGTAGGGAGCAATACATAGTCCTGATAATACATGCAGCCATAATGCATGCCAGCTGTTCAGATTAGTTTTTGAGGGAATATGGATCACTGGAGATGGATACTTAAAACAGAAGAGATGTTCACTAGTAAAGGGCTCTTAGACTTCTTAGGCAAAGCAATTAAAATGTACTTCCTAATATTGAAAATAACTTATGGTTTTGGAGTACTTTATCAAGGCAGATGCTGCATTCCCCGTTATTTGAAGGAGTTTTAGGACATGTGAAAGATGCTTAGATTGAATTGGGAAAAACTTGCCTCCTACTAGCAGAAGTTGAGAGATAGAGGCAGTAGTGTGACTGTTCTTATCATGATATGTGATCAAATCTTCTTTCCTTCATAATTTTTGAGAAGTGAGCATGTATGTATAGTATGTACAGTAGCTTCTAGCCATCACATTTCCTTCTTGAGATAGACATAGCAGTGTAACTCAGTGCTTCATGTTAGCTGCTTTTTGGAATAAGCAAGGAGTATTTGCATCATGAAGTGGGGAGGGGTGGAAAGAAGTAATGCTAAATATGAGATGCTGGACTAGGTGTGGATAACATGAAGTATCCCCTAGATGTTTTTTCTCGTTCAAGCACTTTGTGTTAGCCATATTTTGGTTCACTGCATAATTCTCTCTCCAGGTCATTTTAGAAGGAATTTGGGAGGGAGGCATTTCTAACCTTCAGAAATGCGGATGACAGTTTACCTGCTGGATCTCTTGCCTGAGGTTATTTGCAAAACCTTTTCTTCTATATTGAAAGCTGGCTTTTTTATGTAGCAGTCAGTTTAGTTTTCTGCAGCTAAATATTATGCAGAAATAAATACATTAGATTGAAATTCTTTAGTACAGAGTAAATGGTTTTACTTTATAGTTCTGTGCAATTATTTGCTTTATTGTATACTATATATCTTTCTAAATATTGATGTTCTGAAATTCTATCAGCAGTAAACCATCAGAATGAAATATTGGCTCTGTTGAAATCAATAGCAAAGTGCTTATTGACTTCTTTTGAATCAGCATTTCACCCAAATTATTCCAGCTACAGAGAAGAAACCTTTGTGCTCTTCTATGAATATCTTGGGACTGGAAATCTGCTTGGGTAAAAGTCACCATGACATTTGTAGCTAGTGCTTCGTACCATGTAAACTAAAGAGGTAGGCCTGTGGTGAAAACTTCATCTCTTTCGACCCTTCTTTTTTCCCCCCTTAATATTCTTACTGGTCAGTTAATATTTCTGGTTTTATTATTTGACAGATTCTTTTCTGAACTACCTTCAACATAAAGCACTAAGTACAAAGCACCAAAAGAATATTCTGCAGTTTGTAAATTCTTTTCACTTCTGCTGGTCTTGGGAGGCATGTCACTTTTCTCCAGATGTCTAGGCTGCATAGACTGACAACATCTCTTCACTGGCATTCAGCCTGAGGACATGCATGGAAAATTTTTTTCAGACCTGGAACTCTTGTATTCTTGCATTAATTGGGAGAACAGTACATGCTCTATTTTGTATTTAATTTGGGTTTATATTTATCTGTGATATTCTTTAGTCTGCTTAACAGTATCATGTGTTGTGATTTTTTTTTGTATGGTTTCTTACACTGTTACTCAAGTTCTAATTCCTCACCCCCCTGCTCACATTTGCAGTTTAACCATTAGAGCCCTCAAAATGTTAAACCCCTGCATTCAATCATATTGCTGCTATTTCCTTCATGGTATGTCAGCTTTACAGGGGTTCTTATGAGCAACTTAAGTTTTGGATTTTTCTTTTGCTTGTTCAGGCTTTTTCTGTCTTTTTTGCCTATTCATTGTGACCTTCTCAGACAGGATGCTGAGTTTTCTCTTTCCCTTATCTTCTTAGCATGTTCTTATATACCTCTTTTAGGCATCATAGTAGTGCTTTCATATTGAATGTGTGAATGCTGTTACATTAAAATTGTTGACATCAGTATGGTGACATTTTCAGGAAAATGACTAGACTATTATAAAAAGTGAACCATCTGAGGTGTTTGCTTTCCAACAACTTTGCCCAACTTAATCTTATTTGCAAACTGCCCTTGTGTCTGCAAAGCCGTGATCTGCTAATGGAGAGTTATTTCTCCTTTTACTTACTGCTGAGAAAGGAGAGTAACTTTTCGTGAGATATTATTTCTACTCTTTCAAGTATCTACCTTATATTTTAATCCACTTTGTTAATGAAACCTATTATATGGCCTTTGCCCCCTAAGCTTATTTTTCCACAGTAGCCTGTTTATTGTGTGTGTGTGAGGTTTTAGGGGGGTTGAGGTTTTTTTGTTTGTTTGTTTTTAGTTTAAATTCAAAATAGTAAATGTGTCATTAAAGTACAACTTTGTTATTTTGCTAGTTAGGCAGAATAACTGAGCTGTGAACAATCCTGACTTCTCATATTTGTAGAATATGACTAAGCGTATTCTCTCCTTTCTGAGTTGGAAATGTACTGCAATTTCACAATTCAGTACTTGTAATTGTCTTTTAACTTCCTTCCATACTGTAGTACAAATGCCAAGTTCTCACATGGACAAGGGCTTATTAAATTTAAGAGAATTCTTCATTTGGCCTCAAATAATTCCCAGGTTTTCTTGACCCAAATACGTGGGCATTCAATGTTCTATTGATTTGTCATCTTCTAGTTATTAATTTTTATGACTTTAATAAAGTTAGCATTTGAAGTATTTTTATATAAGTTTGAAGAAGTGATCATTCTCAATGTCTGGAAGACTTGTGCTGCTTTTTGCAGTTTTGAAATGTTTGAGTTTTCATTCTTTGGGTGGGGTTTTTTGAGACAGCTGATGGAAGGAACTGGAAATGCAGCTTCTCTTGCTGACAGCAATATTTGATTTGTATTCATTTCAGGCTGGAATACTTGCTAAGAGTAGCATAGCAAATAGGTCTAAGGTTTTATGGTATAATGTAAAATGTTTAGCTACTGGCTTTTATGGTACATTAAGTTAATGCCTGCCATCTAAACAGAACTTTAAAAAATACATCATCACAGATCTGATAGTTGCTGAAGTACAAGATGTTTAATGGCACAGTACATCCTTTGAAAAAGTTCTCACTCTTACGTTCTAATAATTAGGAAGCATCTGCCAGTGTGCTAAACAATGAATTTAAATAAGTGACTTCCATAGCTGCCTTCATAAATCATGGATTCAAAGCATTTGTTATTGGAAAATAAATTTCTATTTGTCAAGTGGTCCTACACTCAGATTTTTTTATTCTAAACTTGGAGTGATTCCTTTGTTCTCAGTTTGTCCTGCTAGGCTTCATTTTGCTCTGTTCCTGTGTCATGTCAGCAGTACTTTTTCCAGTGTGCTAACTAGACCTACTAACCCATGCAAAAAATTCCTCTGGGCAACACAAAACCATTTTTTTTTAATAACTCAGCTATACAATTCTAAAAAATACAGGCTTATTCTAGAATACAGTTACGAAGATTAAAAACAGTGCAGCAAAGCCTAGTAAGGATTTGGAGTCCACCCTTTTTTCTGTGCATTCAGTTCAATTTTGAATTTTTATTCTGTCCTTTTGGCTTGTGCCTTTCCATAGTCCCTTTTCCCAAAAGACTGCTTCTTTGTAATCTTAAGTGATCATTAATGGAAACAAAGACCTTGGAAGAAGATAACAAGCATATACCTCTTTGCATTGAGAAAATCCTGGTGTAGATTTGCATTTCCATCATAATGAAAGTTGCTAAGTTAACTTGTAGAGGAAAACAGAAAGGAATTGGGAAAAAGTTAAAGAGTGTAATTAATTTTCCCCTAAGTAACGTATGGCAGCCTGAATTTTGCTTTTATAAAAATTTGATGAGATAATCTCTATCCCATGACTAATGTTAATATGTAATACTGTGGAGCAGTGGTACGTGAGGAACTTGTAACATCAGTATTTTAGAGCCTTCGACCATTTCTTCTTGTAACAACATCAGGGAATAAGTTACACCTAAATTTAAATAGAATAATAAAACTCTTGCTGTAGTGATGGCATACTTCCTTTTTACTGACGTAAATGCTGGTACTTTATGTACTTGCATAGTTTGGTACATAAAACTTTTTAATAAAGCTTATTAATTTTTCAGATTTTATTCTGGGTCATTGTGCAACATAATGACAAAATCCTAAAGGATATAAAAACCCTGGACATGCATATATGTATGTATGTGACTATGCTACATGAAATGAAGTAAAAAATTGGTTATAAAACTGATGATAAAACTTCAGAGTATTTGAAACATTTACATATTTTGCACAAGTATAGTTTTCTTGGTTTTAATATTTAAAAAAATCCTAAATACAAATATTTGAAAACAAATACATTACAAATATGACTGTTGCCCTTTAATGGGAGCTGTAGCTTCATTCTCGTGTTCAAGTTTTGTCAGTTAACTGCCAATCTTCCTCTCAAGAATAACTCAATGTTTACTAAAAAGTGTAATTTGAAAGGAGAGACCCACTTTTGTACTTGAGAAATAAATTTCTATATTTATGTATCTGTTACTTCATACTGTGTTCACTCAGATGCCTCTTTTTAAAATAAGTCTTAAGGTTTATAAATTGATGTGCAGGCTGTGCTTCAGATGGTCCTAATAAAAAAAAAAAAAAAGAAAAACATTTTTGGCAAGGAAGACTAGCATGGTTTTCCTCTCTGGCATGTATCTAGCTACTCAATCATGTAGACTATTTTTTTCACACTTGATTTTGCATGCTAGTCGTGCCTGCCTGGTGTGTCTCACCTTCGTAGTTAGCATTTAAAAAACAGCTTTCCAAATATACAGATGTTTCCCTTATACTTGACAAGTTTTTCTGCTTTTGCAAATCCCAAAAGATGATTTGACTTACTCTGGAACTTGTAGTCAGTAGTCAATACAAAACCTGTAGCTGAAATAATGCATATTTCTGAACTCTGCATGGTGTAATTAGAGACACTACCCAATTTGCTTGGGGTAGGTAACTACATCAAATACATTACTATTGTCACATTCCCCTCTTGTTGTTAACTGAATTGTGGCATTGGGGTAATTTGGGATGACACCTCCTCTTGCTTCTGCTACAAAGTACATTTTTTTTGTTTATATTTTCCACAGCTTTTTAAATTCAGCAGTCTGCTTTGGAATTAGTGTCATAGTTAAACCTCTTTCTTCACTTCAGCTTGCAATGCTTTGACATTCAGGTCAAACTACCTTTTTTGCCTCACAGCTTTGAAATCAATTGAAAGAACACTTTGAAATTTCAAGAGAGGAAATATTACAGGTTCTGACTAAGAAATGGGAAGCATCTTTGAGTTCATAAATATTACCCAAACCAATAGGTGGTTATGGTGAAGGCTATATATCTAAAATGGCTGTGATTTCTTTGTTAAAAGAAAATGTTACCAAACACCCAGGAAAATGGAACCTTCGAGATATAGATATTTTCTGGATATCTCGAATAATATGAAACTTCACTAGTGTGAGATTCTAAACCATAATTTAAAAAAAAAAAATAGCTCAGCTGAATGGCCATTTTCAACTCTTCTATCTCTATAAGGAAAACTTAGGGGCAGTAGCTGTCTTTCCTATGTTACGCCATGACCATGTCTTTGTCAGCATACCAGTGTTGTGAAAATCATCACACTTCCACCACTATCATGGACGAAAGGATTCAGGAGATGAGGTGGGGAAAAAGAGTTCCCACCCTGAACTTAAAATGGGAAAAGTAAAGTTATTTAACCATGGTCTGGTCTTGTGGTTTTTAAGAAACAAAAACAAACGAAAAACAGAGAAGCTAAATGGTCAGTGGGCTATATCCCGTACTGCGCTTAGAACCAGAATAAAGGCAAAAAGTAGAGGACTATTTTAAGAGTTCAGAAAATAGTTCTTATTAACAGCATGTTTATGTTTTTTAGGGGAATGCTGTTCATGAAAAACATCTCAATCTCTTTTGTTTCCTAATTAGAAGTATCGTAGTTTGGCTTCCATGTGTTAGACAAGAAGTCTGTACTCCAGAACAACTATTAACAGTTGAACTTTAGTTATGGCTTTTCTTTCATTAGAGTCACTGGCTTGGTTGTAATGAAATGCATGGGAATGTCAGTTTTCTCAGATTTTTTTTGCCATCTTTCTTAAGTTGATTAAAATGTGGTCATGTTCTTACACAAAACATCACAGCTGCAAAAATTCCACCGTTTCCTTAGGCAGCTAGGCTAAGCTGTAAGACCTAAGCTGTGTCATGTTACAGAGATTCTGGAATTTTTACCTATATTTCTGTTTGTCTCTTATATATGTAGTATGGGTCATAATGCTCATTTAGGGAGAAGAGATTTATGGCATGCCAATCTATTAGGTAACTTGGAAATTAAGTACTATAAGGTTAGCAATGTTTTCTTCCTAATGAGAGGTTAAGTTCTGTTTTGCATTTGTTGTTTTGATTTGCTTTTTCTGAAACCCACAAAGTAATGATTCATTGAAGGATTGCTGTATCTTTTGTCTTTTTATTATTTAGTAGTTTATAAATGTGGGAAAAGTCCCTTGGAATAAATTCTTATCGGTGGTTTGTATAAAAGCCTCTGTATAGCTGAACAGAGTGTTCACAGTTTCTGGATTTGTGAGATCACCTCTACTAATTTGTTTGATAGCACTTCTAGACACCCTAAATAATGCAGTAGGTCTGTAAAAGCTGTGTAGGGACAACCAAAGCAGCAGCACAAACTAGGATATGTATGCTATTTAAAATTATACCAACTACCCTTTCCAGCCAGCTAGTCTGCAAAAGTAGGCAGCATTTCTCCACTTCTGCTCTCAGGCTGGGAACCCAGATCAGATTCTGTTCTTGGTGCCAGATGGACTTTGTGGAAGGCAGCCAGCACAGCCTATTTCAGCCAGCTAGTCCTGTGAAAACTGATTGCTGTCTCTGTACTCTGTTCTGGTTTGGGGCAATGGTGAACACAGCAATGAGCTCAGACATGGAAAATGTAACTCATTCACTGAATTAATATGTGAGTGAATTAAGGAGTCTGTGTGAGATTGTGTGTATCTGTATTATGTAATTAAAATAACATTATATATTTCTTAAATAGCTTTCTAATCCATAGCTATTAACTCTCCTATCAGAAGTGGCTGATATGTTTTATGGTCTTGTTTAATAGATTCAGGGATTCTGAACACCTGTGCTAACTGTTACACCAAGGATGCGGAAGCAGATGCAAATACAAGGGGTTCAGTGTTGATTTTCTAGATTATCCAGCTACCACTTAATAGTGAAGCACTTGAGTGTAAGTTGAGAAAAATCACTAAAAATGAATAGTTACCAGCTCTACTAATTCTGTCTATTCCTCACTGTTTCCTGTGTGCATCTTTGCTGTTTTCTAGGTCCTGATCTTGTTGGCCTGTAACTGAGCTAGATAGGATTTCATGTAGAGACGTTGCTTAGAGAGATTGCTTGCTAGGAATATAATAAATGAAATTTTCGCCAGTGGCATTCTGTTGGCGTGTATTTGGGTTGGAGGTGTTCATAGAGGTAGTAACTGTCTAAAAAAAAAGATGTTTATTCTGAGTGGTTTAGTATTAAGCAAAAATGTTCCTGTTTCATTGTTAAATAAAATGAAGATCCTTGAAAGAAGATGACGTTCACATATGCATATATCTTTTTATAGTCATATATATGGTCATCATTTTGCTAGAAGCATAAGTTCATTAATTCAGGATTTAGCAGTGAGTTTAGATTTATTTTGTGTTTAATACTGCATTAAATTTTGAAGCAGTTAAGCATCATTTGTGGATATACCATTTATAGCTGGGTATCTACAGTAAAAAAAATTGCCCTATTAAACATTTGGACATTATCCTAATAGTTGGGTGTTAACACGTGATTAGAGTTGTCATAGAGTTATAGAATGGTTAGGGTTGTAAAGGACCTTAAAGATCATCTAGTTCCAACCCCCCTGCCATGGGCAAAAACACCTCCCACTAAACCATGTCACCTAAGGCTCTGTCCAACGTAATCTTGAACGCTGCCAGGGATGCAGTATTTACCACTTCTTTGTTCAACCTGTTTCAGTGGCTTACAACCCTCACAATAAAGAATTTCTTCTTTATATCTAACCTGAATCCCACCTGTTTTAAGTTTAAGTTTACACTCATTCCTCCTTGTCCTGTCACTACAGTCGCTAATGAAGAGTCCCTCCCCAGCATCCCTATAGGCCCCCTTCAGATACTGGAAGGCTGCTATGAGGTCTCCA